>JAPSGF010000039.1:4495152-4575041 GCA_035772895.1 Perdix hodgsoniae
GGGCGGGGCGGCGCGGGCCGGTGCCGCGGGGCCGCGCTCGGCCGCAGGCGCTCGCCCCGCGGGAGGCGCCGGGGGGGGGAGGCGGGGACGAAGCTCGAGGCCGCCGCCGCCAACTCCGCGCCGGCGGGTGGGGGACGCGGAGAGAAGGGGGACGCGGCCGCGACTGGGTTTGGCCCGGCTCGGCTGCCGTGGTCTAAAGGCCGCGCGGGCGCCGCTCCCCCATTGGGCACGAAAGCAAAAGCCTCGCCGCCATTGGGCGCCCGGCCCGGCCGCGCCCGCCCCCCGCTTTGACAAGCCCGGAATGGAGCGGCGGCGGCGGCGGCGCCTCCGGGGGGAAGGCGGAAAGGGGCGGGGCCCGCAGCGAGAGCCCCCCGCGGATTGGCCGGCCGCGTTGCCGTGGTTGCCGCTTCTGCCCGCGCTGATTGGCGGGGCCGTGTCTCCGTGGTGGAAGGGAAGATTACGGGCGCGGGTCAGATGAGGGGAAGGCCGCGCGCCGGGGCTGGGGGAGTCGGGGGGGGGGGGGGCGAGCGGTGCCGCGGGCAGCCACGCCCACAGGCCCCGTCCAGGCCACGCGCGGGGCTCGCGGCGGCTGCGTCCCGGCCCCGGGACCCGGCGTGCGCCGGGCGGCGGCGCGCTCCCGCTGTCCGCGACGGTCAGTTCGTTGCGCTGCCGCTTTGTTCTGCGTTTAGCGAGGATGTGCCGGGCTCCGCGCTGCTTCCGCCGAGGGCGCCCCGGGGTGTCTGTCAGTATTCTTCTGCGGGCGGCCTTTATGGCTCTCTCCGTCGGGGACGTCGGATCCCGGCGGCGGCGGTTGCAGGCTGACGGAGCGGGGCTCTCCGGAGGACCTTCGGCCGAAGCTCCCCGTTGTGAGGCAGCGCGGTTTCCCAGCCGCTCCCGTGCGTACGCGCGCGGCTGGCACGCGGCACAGGCTGCCGGAGTACTGTGTAGAAGTGTCTAATTCTCGGCTTAGTCCTTCCCCACCCCTTTCGTGGTGAACGGACTGCTGCTATGGAGACGCCAAGCTTAGCTCAAAATGGCTAATAAGGCGAATTGGAAAGAGAAACGTGGCCTGTACGAACGGGGGAAGGGAAGGGGTCCTTTTTGCCACTGCTATGTGAGATGCAGCCAGGAGAGAGGGAAGGGCGGCAGGCATCCAGATGCAGAGGTACGCTGAAGCGCTGCGAGGTGGAAAATGCCTGGGTCGGCTCAGGAGATGCGTTCTCCTCCTCCTCCCCCCATGCCATTTTGTTCTTTGAAAAATCTTGCAGCCGAAGCTATGAATGCGGGCAGAACGCACGACTTGTCGGTTTTCTGAACGGCGGAACAAAAGAAGCACGGGGATAAAGGCAGCGCTCGAGGTGCAGCCTGAGGATCAAAAAGGCCAGCAGCGCCGCTGCTGCTGAGTGCTTCAGGTCATTTCCATCAGCACCCCTAACGCCGGCCTCACCACGAGCCGCTGTAATGCTTGGGGCCTGCACCGAAAACAGGGTTTGTAAGGGGTTGTCGTGAGGAGGTGGGCACTGACCATCCCAGCAAGGAGCCGCTACTGCTCGATCCCGTCAGTGTGCAGTTGTTATTTTAAAAACAAAGGGCGATGTGGGCTGTAACTGCTGGCTAGATAGGAGTATTATCCCACCGAACTACTGTAACATAAAAATATCTTGGCAGTTAAAAGTTTTGTTTTTATAAATGGGAATTAGATGGCAAATCTTTTACGCACAGTTCAGTGCTGGGAATATTTCCTGAGCTGACTATCAGTAATGTAAACCAAATGCATCAGGGGATAAACATCAGAGTTGTGACTATATGCTTACAAAAAGGTTATGCTAGTGTATAGCCAAAGCATTCAATGCATTGTTGTCCCACAATCCAGCAGAGGAATTATAGGTTAATTTTTTTTTAATTATCTAGTATTTGTCTCTATGATTCAGCTTTCATCTCCCTGAGCACAAAGCAAGTAAAATATAAGAACTTCCAAGTGACAGTCTAGACTATTTAATGAATAAAAACATTGCTACAAGATTACCATTTACAAGAGGCATCAGTGCCATGTAACCCAGTGCCTTGATTATTTCTAGACGTGCAGGCACACCCACACACAGTCCTGAGTGACACCATTCATATGACCACAGCAAGCGAGTTATTTGCTTTTTCAGTACAACATGTCATAGGTCATTATCACAGCTCTAGCTCTTTCTCTGCCCTATTCTTAAAGTCATTAGAATTCTAGAATGTTCATAAGAAGATTAACTTCTCATACCATTCTGAATTTGTTTTATAAGCATGCTAGGTTTTACAAGTTTTTTGTTTGTTTGTTTTATTGCCTTTATGTATCATTTTTGATTTCTTTCCTTTTTCCTCTTCAGCTTGCCTTTATAAATCTCTTCCGTATTTCTCGGCTTTGTTGTTGTATTCCCCTTGGGATGAATCCCTTTTTTCCTTGTGCTTCCATTTTTAAACCTCCTTTGCTTTTTGCATTGACAGTTATTTCTTTGAATAGACATTAGGTATAGATTAAGTCCCGTGAAGCACGAATATATTATCAACGTAGATGCAAAGAACGACTGTAGCTCAGTGTTAACACGTCATAGAAGACAAAGGCTTTTTCTGATACCTAGATTGTGGCATATGCCACCACTTGCAAGAGCCTATTTGCTGGGGAATCTCTGTCCTTTGTTACCAAGTAGCACTACAAATCCATAGCCCAGTAAAATTGGAGGACATCCTCCTCAATTTCTAGCTTTTCCTGACAAAGCTTGTCATCTACAGTACTATAGGAGAAATTTCCACTGGCAAGGGTGATAGGTAGACATAAGCAGTAGTCAACGATTTGCAGGTTTTTCTTTGTGAACTTTTAATCATTGCCTCCAGATTGTAGATAGTTTCTTTGTGTAAGGGCTGGTAAGGAGGCAGAAATAAAAGCAGGCAGCTCTTCAGTTAAACAGAGAAGGTGATGCTGGGGTTCCTGGTGCTCAGCACACAGAGGAATGGAAATGCTCTAGCCACAGGCTGAAGAACTGGACTCAGTGAGTGCTGCTGGAGCATGAGCGAGGTCGAGAGCTTCTCCTGCTTTGTTTGCAATTATTCTGAACAACACTTGTACAGGCTGAGGTAACACAAACACTTACCTGTTCAGCTCAATTTCAGTCATGCTTTCTCTGATGTGCAGGGCAGGGCTGAGTCAATGCATAGAGATTCCTCAAGTAGCATTCTCTTAAGCACAGACCCTCACTGCACGTGTATTTCTGCTGGCAGTTTTGTCCCTACCTGGAAGCATGAAGGCAGACTGTGGCAAGAATGACTTGCTGTTTGGTGTGTACTCAGCAGCAGGGTTTTCCTGAAGTACATCCTATGCTTTGCTTGGGTGACACAGGTCTTCAGCTGGCCCAGTTTTCTGGCTCTTTTGTTTCCCTGTCTTTTGCTCTTGTTGTCCTCTTACGCGTGCTTTATTTTGAATTCTTCCCTATTTTGCTTTCCACATTGTCCATTTCCAGTTTACACGCTTCTCAGGAACTTGTTCACTGCCACTGGTGCTCTGATTCTTTTCTCTTTACAAACTGACATTCCCAGCTGTCATTCACCACGAGAGGAACCTGTTGTTAGTAGCAGTCCTTCCTTCCAGTGTTAAAAGCAAGAAAAGCAGCCCCCCCCCCCCCCCCCCCCCCCCCCCCCCAAGCTTCATACCACTTCCTCTGCAATGTAATAGCATCTCAGATCATTCTCAGATCATTTAAGAGGATAATGTATTTTTTTCCGGTTACTGAATTTGTATATTGGATCTGAAATGGTCATCTTGGAAATTCTGCTGTACTACTAATCAAGAATTGTTTTATTTTCTGCCCAATTTCACTGCCCTTTCAAAGGTATACTAATTCAGTTACCCAGGGGACTGCAAAGAAAGTGAAAAAACAGTTGTTCAAGAGATATGGCTTTCATCTATTTAGTAGTGTTACTAAAATTACTGTTTTCCTTCATTTCTTTAAGCTTTTATTTTAATCATTTGCAAAGCCTTACACCTATTCTCCATTTTATTAACTAGTTCCTATTTTTATAAAAATACCATCATTGGTATATAGTTTGTATTTCAAAATTAAATACATTTTATCTTGAAGCTTTCAGAACTGGTGTTTTTTGTGAAAAAAATAATACTCCTTTCTTTCTGAACTAAAATGGGACGCGTGTGTCATACCTCTTCATGTATATTATTTTTTCTTTCCTTGTTGCTGGGAAGAGTTTAAACAGGTAAATGCTTTAAAAATGTATCATTACTTTCTTCACTTTGAAAACTGGAATAATCAGACACGATCTGCTAACAGTAACTCACTATCTTCTTCCTGTTACGGGATGTTTCCCACGCGGGCAGTCCTAGTTGCTGAAGACCAGTTCACAAGTAAAGGAATACGGTTGCACTTTCTCATTGATGTGTCATACCCTTCTATGAGTTGGTAAAATACCTTAAGAGCTCCTACATTCATTGCTGCTGGTAATATTTCACCTTATTTTCTTGGAGGAAGCTTCCCCATGGAGCAGCTATGGTAAATATATTAATACTACTATCTTGTGAGCATGGCTTTTTCATTCTCTTCATCTAGTCTCATTGAGAAAACAGCAGCAGGTTATACCATGTACCAAACAGTACTGGTGACAGGTGAGTAACTGGCATGCTGCTGGAGGAGTAGCTCACCTGAAAGCTTGTACTGATGCTTTGAAACTTTAGGGTGATCCAAGAGCTGTTTTCAAGCCTTTGTGCAGCTACCTGAAGGAGTCCAGTGTAGTCTAGCTGCACACATTGTCAGTAACCTAGTGAGCCTGTTCTCCAGCCACAGTATTCAGATTTTCATGTTTTTGATGGTATTTTTAAATGCTTTTTTACTCTCTTAATTCTGTCTTTTTTTTCCCCCCACATTCTTCTGCCACACCTTACCAATACTGTACACTGAGCCCTGTAGCCTTCACCTCTTCTGAGGGGAATACAGGAAAAATAAACAAGAAAGGCAGGAAAAGATGTGAAGAATAGAAAAAGAATAGAAAATAGAAAAAAAGAAAAAAAAAGATGTTAGCAAGCATAAAGGGGGGAAAAAACAAGGTTCAGTCTTTCACTGAGTTGGATCAGAATTATGCTTGACGGAGAAAAAATACACCAACTAGGATAAGCAGAACAGAGAATTGGATTACCAAACTGTTAAAGTCCCTTTACTTTTCTGTCAGCTAAATCTAGCACACCAGGCACAGGAGATCAACAACAAATGCTTAACAGCTCACCATTAATAAAAGCATATGAAGTGTTGGACACTCTGCAGGTGAACCTAGTTGTGTTTTAAACTGAAAACTTCCCAGTGTTCTGAATTAAGTTCTCTACTTAATCCATCCACAAAATGAATTCAAACTACTCTTAATTTTGTGCTTAGACACCTTGTACAGGAAGGGTGCAGAATGAAATCAAATTAAGTTACAGACATTGCGACCCCTGTGATTCCCAGAATAAGCCTTTGTTTCCTTTGTTTCTTGCATACAGGTGACGTATCCCCAGTGAATTATTCAGCCTTTCATCCAGTAGTGCAGTGTCAGTATTTTATTTTGAAAGACTCTGACTAGCTAGTTTAAAACAAATGAACAAATAAAATGTCAAGTGTTCTTTATTAAATAACTCAAAAGGTAAAGCATATTGTGTGATTAAGAGAGACAACACTACTACTTCCAAAGGATTTTTACAGCAGAAAACAAGTTGCGACAAATAAGCATCTCGGTCTAGCAGCCAAATTGTCCTCATCATAATGGAGTTAATTTCGGTCCTCAAATTGTGACTTGTTTTTTAAAAGATACGCTGCTAGAAATTCAATGGGATTTGGCGGTCTGTAAAAAAAAAAAAAAAAGTGTAAATAAAAAGCAATTAATTTTTGTTATATGAAACTGGGTAGGTGAAGAACTAAGCACCTTCTCTGAAAAGCAACATAACTCCTCTCAAACACCTGGAGGCACTGCCTTATGAACAACCAACAACCTAGACCAACTCAGTATGTTTCCAGCTTACATCTGGCCAGTAAGTTTTTAAATAAGGAATCCTGGTGACCATTAGTTCCACGCTATTAAATTGCAAAACCAGTTACATACCTAGAATTAGGGTAGACAGTATTTATGCTCACAGTGTATGTACCTCATTGTCAGTTGTATGCATTTTTCCATTTCTTTAATTCATACTGCATCAAATAACAGTTTATCAGTTCTTGCTTCTTTTTCTTCAAATGATTCTTGTGTCATTTGTGCAGTACAAGTGTTTGTGTTGTTTCTGGCAACTACTGGGCCATTTAGCCCAAATAAAGAACTAATGTCCTCAACCCCAACTAAAAAGTTACTTTAGCTTAATTATATGACCTATGAAAAATCACCTCCTTTTTTTCCCAATTATGATTTTATACCTAGCTTAGTTTCATTATTGTATCAGAAGAGATGGAAAATGCAATCCATCATTTCCTTGCTATTCATGATTAATCATATTCCTAATATAATTTCTCTCAGACTGCAGTACTATCTATTTAGTCACACCCAGCACAGATGGCATTCCATACTTAATGACCACCTTGCCACTCCTTTCTCTACTTTTCCACATTGTACCAGAATACAGGGGAATTGGAATTACACAAAACATTCAAAATACAAGAACGTTAAAGGTTTAAATAATGACACTGTGTATTTATCCCTTCAATTTCTAAATCACAGCATTCCAACTCTTTATTTACTCAGCAGATATTTTTGCAAGGCTAATTGTCAGCTTATAAAGTTCCTGTGCTATTATTTACAGGCTGATCAACCCCAAGCTATTCTGTAAAACCCAGTATCATTAACAAACTGGCACTCATTTTTTTCAAATTGCTACAAACGATCCTTTCCATGATTATAGTGTTGAGCTATGTTCACCACAGAAGTTCACAATTTACTTCCACTCTACGTCTTGCATCATCCAACCAGTTCCTCCCATATAAAGACTTTTCCTTGTAGCCCTTAGCTACAGACTGCCAGAAGCTTTTTGGAGATTTAAACTGACTCTGTCATCTGGATTCCTGTTTACATGTGTTTGTTGATTCCTTCAATTAACACCGAGAGACTTTAAAAAGTTGTGCTGATTCCTCCCCAGATGACATTCAGTCTGCAGAAAAACTCCCACCGATGGCAACTGAAGATCAGCATGCTGCCTTGGGAGCAGGGTGTACCTTCCTCTTTTGTTTTGCTGGAAGCCTGTACAATCAGTTCAAATTCACAATTCCTTCTGAGATTAAGGCACTGCTGATGATTGTTCTGGCTATAGGTACAGTGAGGTCATTCATCCATACCAGCTTCTGAAATGTTATTTCAGCAAAACTGAGAAATGGTTTACATGCAGTGTGACTCAACAATAGTTGAGATAGAAATTCATTGGGACAAGGTGAACTACTTTATTATTGTTAAAGAATATGCTTCTGTGTTGCCTGATAAGAGATTTGAGGCACCTTGACAGAACAGTCATTACTCAAAGGATGAACTATCATTTGTTGTATTACTGTGTTAACATGCAGGGTCAACCTCATCCATTAGAAAGTGTTTCAAATTTCTTAGGAAGAGCTATGTCAGGCCCCATCTGCATTTATTTCTTTCTTCTGAATGGCAAGCAGAACTCTTTATAATCCCACACTATAGAAATTTTGTTCAAAATTAGAGCAGCTTCTTCCCTTGTTTTTATAAGGCAAATTATGTGATAAAATTAATGACAAATAGTCTTTTCCTTCAAAAACTCTGCAGTAGTAAGCCACATTGTGAGCCAATAAATTAATTAAATAACTGTAACCATGCCATATGCAGCTAAGTGAGGATCACATCCTGCTACAATCACAGCGTTTTATGAACTTGTAATGACTTTCCTACATCTATCAAGCTATATTACACCATATCTGGTGTGTGAGATCAAAAAAGGTGACAAACTACCCAAGTTTGAGACCTACTTTCTTCCTAAGGACAGAAGGAACATTTCAGTATCTTACCTCTCTTTTGCAAGAACAGCAAGTCCCTGTAGCAAGATAGGTACAACAGTCTGATCCAAGTAGGCACGTGTGGGTAACGATTGAAGATCCACCTTCTGCTTCGATGTTTTCTCTGCATTTAACTTCTCATTTTCCACTATCCTCTGAAGGTAAAGTGAATGAATATTGGTAATAGCAGTCAGATCTACGTTGAAGTATGTGGGCAAATAAAGTACCCGTCTCTCTGCAAGCTCACTGAAAATAACTTCTTTACATCTTTCAAGAAAATTTAAGTGTGCATTTTTCCTTGTAGAAGCTTAAACCAGAGGAGTCTCTGTTCAGAGAAAACAGTCTTAGGAAGGCATAACTTTAACACGAGCAGTTCCAACTGAATGGTTCCTGCATGCCTGCACTTCCAACACAAAAGGGACTCTGTTAATGCCAAGCACTTAGAGACCATAGTAAAGTATAGGACACTTTACGAAAAGATATACAAAATGGTTCCAGGTGCCTGAAACATCTTGAAACTATTAACTCCGGTTAAAGAAAGGACACACTACTGCTGCCAGCATACAAAGCGCATTCGAAACCATCTACAACTACACAACCTATGTGCTATGACTGCAGTGGAAATGGAGGTGTGCAGGCAGTTTTCAGGAAGCTCGGTTGCTCAGGATGTTTGAGAAGTTTCTGCAAAGTCTTCACATACAGCTTCAGCTTACACAGAGATGAAAGCTCACAAACAGCAATCAACAAATGTCTCAGGAGTTATTATTTGAACCCACGCTGTCACCTGCAGCAGAGGCAGACTGGACTCTGTCTGCTCTATCAGCATAAGTAATTACAGCTAGCTTAGATTACTGTGATCCCATGTTCCCATTTACAAGGATATTAAAAAATCCCTCCCTTTGATACTTTTACAGAAATGCCATTGACTCCCAGTCTCCTCTTTGTAATGAAAGCCTGTCTGCCTCTCAGTGGCATGGTCTGTTACTGGCACAGACAGCCATCACAGGTCACTTCTCAGAGGAATCTCATCAAAACGTTCATTACTTCAGCAGCATTCTGTCCCACAGAAGCACCACAAGACAGTGCACTAACAGCTGACAGTGCAAGGCAATCTACTGGTGCAGATCCCAACTCACTTTCTTGGGAACACTGGCTATTAAGTTCAGACCCAACATTTAACCTCAGGACTGTGACCCCTGCCACGCTTGAAAGCAATTGAGTCTGCCTTACCTCTACATTTTCAGTGAGCCCATATTCAGAATGGGGGTTTTCTGGAACCTGTAAAACGAACACACGGTCAGCAACGCACAAGCGCTTATTTTACACACGTACCGACAACGCACACCAAAAGTTCCTTGCCGTACCTGCGGCTGTCCCTCCATGATCTGTTCTGCCTCCATGGTTTCCAACGTGCTGGATATACAGGAATCCTGGAGAGCAACAACACAAACCGGTCAGTAGGCTGAGATCGAGACGAGACAAGCGTTTCCTTTCCTTTCCCTTCCCTCTTCCGCTCGCGTGTCCGCTTTACGGTGCCGGTGCGCCGGGACCCCCCGCCCCGTCCTGCCGCATCGCACCGCTCTCACCCGCCTAGGTTCCGCTGCACGCTGCTTCGCGACGGGACGGCAGAGCCTGCCCGTAGCAACCACAGCCGCCGGAGCAGGTGTCGTAAATTGTTTGGACGTAAGTGAAACAGTCGCGCTGCAGCCGCCGTGCTTCCGCAATCTGCGCCTGCGCAGAGTGAAGCCCCGCCCACCCCAGCCGTCCGCGCGAGGGGAAGCGGGGGGACGGCGGCAACCCCGACGCCCACGGCAGTGACGTCACGTGGGCGGAGCCTATCCCGCCTCAGCCTTGGTGTTGGCCGTGGGTTGGGCGGCGGGCTGCTTTTTGGGAGGGGGGGTCGGGCAGCCTGGTTGGCGGGAGGCGCTCGGCCTTAGGGCGAGCAGCTGTGAGGGTAGCGTTAAGTTTTGCTACAATGTTATATCAGCGAGGTTTCCTAACGGTACCTCCTACGCAGTGGCATTTGGTGTTGGGGTACTTGAACCATTCTAATTCCGATGGCTGCAGTGACTTGCCTGCCCCAGTTCCTGAGCCTTCTGCTGAAGTGCCCTGTTCTGACTCCTGTATTTTGAGTCCCCGATCTGCAGGCTGAGCTCTGCTTTTTCACAGTCATTACCCACTCCTCAACGCATGTCTCACGTCTTCACTGGTGCTCCTCAGGGCTTTTGCCGAGATGGATCATCTCAGCCAGCAGCAGAAAGACATCTTTTGCTCTCACTTGGGCTGGCTTCATTTGTCACACACCAAAACTATTACTTTTATGGCAGATTAAAGTAGTTCGTGAATAGGTCCAATGAATAGCACAGCCAGCTTTAAAAAGGAAGGCAAATTGACTCACAGATGACTGAAATATTTAATAGTCATAATAATGAACTGAGTTTTCTAGGTTCTCACCGGAAGCATTATCACAATTTCTGACACGTATACTTCTTGAACTGCGCTTTGGCTTAAAAAATGATTCCCTTAGCAGACGCACTGTTTAGTGGTGTGTAGTTCTATATACCACGACAAAGTCAGATGCCTTACAGAGCTTACATTCTCAGTGTTTTTAATAACAGTAGCTGAAGAGACTGAGATATCACAGAATCACAGAATCACAGAATCATCAAGGTTGGAAAAGACCTAAAAGATCATCCAGTCCAACCACCACCAATACTCCCCAGCTAAATCCTATCCCTCAACACAACATCCAAACGTCTCTTGAACACATCCATGTTCGGTGACTCCACCACCTCCCTGGGCAGTGCATTCCAGTGCCTGACCACCCTTTCCGAGAAGTAATATTTCCTAATGTCCAGCCTGAATCTCCCCTGGCGCAGTTTGAAACCATTGCCTCTAGTTCTATCACTGTCAGGGATCTATCACTATCGGGATTGTTGGAGACTCATTGTCCACACACTCTTCCCCTTGCCATTCAAGCTGTCCTTCAGATTGTTAATAATTTATTTAGCTACTGGCTCTCCTATTTGCAGAGGAATGGGGTGATGCGTGTCATGCGTGATGTGGTATGTCCATAACGGATGGACACCAGAGATGGTACATGGGTAGTCTGTCACACGGCTTATTATACTTGAGTTCTTTGTGTACTACATAATATTAATGCTGCTTGAAGTTTCTGGAAACTTGCTGGTATTCCAAAATCTGTCAAATTTTTAGGTAATTCATCTTGTTAATGTATTAACAATTAATACTTTCAGTTTAACAAAATAAAAAGTGGGTTTTTTTTAGGTTGTTAAGCACACTATTTTTCTTAACAAACAAAGAAAAAAATACCTATTGAATATTACTGCATTTTTTGGGTGCTGATAGGTATACTAGCTCCATCACAATCATTCTAGGTCACAGATATCTATTTTGTTATATATTATTATGTAATTCATTCTGTAGTTTAGCCATTAATAAAAACTAATTCTCTTTATTAAAATAAAATCACTCATTTATTAAAAAATAAAAGAAAAAAAAAGAAAAAGCAATACACATTACCGGGGCAAATTTCTTTGTTAAAAATACCTGTATGTGGCATGAACAAGCAGTGAGTAAATGACATTCTTCATTTTTCATGTGTTTCTATACTGTGGGGACAGTGTAGATTACTGTATACAGTGCTGTTGCATAGTAGACAGATGGTCAGTCGTGATGCAGAATCACTGCCTCTGTGCTGTATATGTGTGAGGTGCGGTGGGGATGGGATCGGAGCACAGAGGAAAGGATGTGCGATGGCGTTGCATGTGGCAGGAGCAGATGCCCGAGCAGAACGTGGCGATGTATGGCTGTCTGCCATAGGAGCCATGTGCCAAAGCGCTTGGAGGACTTGAGGTAACGAAGGCGCTAAGCAGCGGAGGGTCTGTCTCAATGGGAAAGACCCGTCAGGCAATAAGTATTGCTGCTGCTAAATAATTGATAAGGCTGACTGGGCCAGCCAGGCATTCATCCTCGCAACGAGAGTAGAAGGCGTTGAGGTTTATTGCCCGCGACAGCTCCATTAGTCCTCCCCGGGACTACATTTCCCAGCGTGCATCGCCGCCGGCCTACGTCTGCCGCAGCACCGCGCGCCGCGCCGCCCTCAGCGAGCTGGAGGAGCCCCGCGGCGTCGACCCCGCCTCCTATTGTCGCCGCGGCTGCTGCGCCTCAACAATAGCGGCGCTGGGAGCGCTACTCCTGACCGCTGTCAGCGCTCCTCCCCCGGGGCCGAGCGAAAGGGGCGTCGCCGCCGCCGCCATGGCCGGTTGTTGTCAGTCGCTGGCAGCGGGTTATGGCGACGGCGGTGAATGAATTCTCCGGGAGGCAGAGGGAAGAAGAAGGGCTCAGCCGGCTCCAGCTCCGCGCCTCCCGCCGCCGGGGCCTCTCCCTCCGCGCCGTCCGGGCCGGCTCCCCCCGCGCCGCCGGCGGGGGCGGCAGCGGCGGCAGCGGCGTCCCCGCACAAGCGGAACCTGTACTACTTCTCGTACCCGCTGTTCGCCGCCTTCGCCCTGCTCCGCTTCGTCGCCTTCCAGCTCGGGCTGCTGGTCGCCTGGCTCTGCGAGCGCCTGTCCCGCGGCGCGCTCATGGCCGCCAAGAGCAGCAGGGCCGGCGACGCGCCCGAGCCCGGCGGGGCGGCAGAGCGGGTGCGGGCGTGCCACAAACGGGCCTTCGAGTGCATCTCCATGGCGCTGCGCATCGACGAGGACGAGAGAGGTAGGGGCGGCGGCGGCGCCCGCGGCCGCTCTGCGTCCCGACCGGTGCGGGGCTGCGGGTCGGGAGCGGCCCTGGGGAAGGGCGGCCCCGTAACTTTAATTGCGGCCTTCGGTTAGTAGCTCTGGGAGTGCGGTGGGAGCTGGCTCCAGGTTTAACCCGACCGCCTGGGCCGGCGAGGTGGGTGCAGCCCTCGAAGTGCAGCTGGGGAGCGGTGGGCGCGTTGAAGAGTCACTGCGATAAACAGGTGCCGTAAGCGGCCCGTTCCGAGTCACTGGGAAAAGGCTCGTGCTCGGGCGACTGCTTGTCTGCTTTTATTTCTACATTTGATAGGCTTTCTCTGGTAAAAAACACTTCTCACATTGTGACGGATAGGTGGGGTTCAGGGAGATGAATGTGAGGGTGCTGCACCTGTCTTTTGTGCTTGTTTTTGTCTGGAAGGGTAAAATAACCTAATTAAACCACAGTTCTACTTGTCTTTTTGATTCAGCTATGTGAATAACAGAATCACAGAATGGTTTGGGTTGGGAGGGATCTTGAAGCCCACCAGTCTCACCCTCGTGCCATGGCTTGGCTGCCCCCCACCAGCTCAGGCTGCCCAGGGTCCATCCAGTCTTGTGCTGTGTGCCTCCAGGAATGGGGCACCTCCAGCTTCTCTGGGCAGCTGTGCCAGGGCCTCACCACCCTCTGAGCAAAGATTTTTCCCTTTGACATCTAACCTAAATCTTCCCTCTTTTCATTTAAAGCCATTCTCCATTGTGCTACCCCTATCTACCTGTGTAAATGGTTGATTTTCCCTTCTGCTTTATAAGCTCCTTTTAGTACTGGAAGGTCACCTTCCATCAGGTCTCTGCTGAGCCTTCACTTCTCTAGCTTGAATGTTTGGCTTAAATACAACAGCACAACTGTCAGCACTCAGAGGCAACCCTGCGGGTTGTGCATGTCCTAAAATCCTCAGGGAGTGTCAGCAGACCTCGCTCTACCCTTTTGGCTGGGCTGTCAGTGCAGCATCCTGAAGAAACGGTAACGCTGAAACCCTTGTAGTAGGCCTCTGCTGGAAGTGACCTGCTGAGCACTCTGAGCTCTGCTGCACTGAGGGTTTGGGAGTGGCAACATTAAGCTCTGGGGAGAGGAAAGCACTGTGTGTGCATTGAGGTCAGCTCAGAACAGATGTAAGGAGCTCAGTGGTGCTGATGGCAGCTCTGTGCAGTGGCCAAGGCTGAATTGCTGATACAAGATGCAGTTGTGGAACAGGTGGCTTGCTGGTTGGGAGGGGGAACCTGCAGATCTTCACTTGTCATTGGCTTGTTTTATAGATATCCTTAGAGTTGTCAGGTTTGAGTTAGTTGCACAAGATATGTACTTAGTAAGAAAGCAGTCTTTACCGCTAATACAGCAATCACAAGTGCATTAGTTATGTCACTGAGAAGGAGCTCAGTTTACTTTGATACACAGCTTAACTGTCTGCTTATCTGTTTTGTTCATACCACTGTTGTATGTTGTACCTTCTAACTTGCTTGCTATTTAAATGGCTTTTTGTAACTTTCAGTAAAAACTCTGTTAGGTGTAGTACATTAAATGGTTGGAATTTCTGGATTAGTTAATGTTGTGTCAGTTATGTGGAGTTCTTGCTGTTCTGGAAGCTCAGTAATTATGGTATCACTTCTGATAGTTTTTATGCTTGTCTATTTTTGGGGAAATCAGTGCTAATGTTTTGGTATTTTCAAACTCCAGCTCAGTGCTGTGTATTTCTTTCGGCAATCCCTCCCACAAAGAATGGTGTGGTGGCTACCAGCCAGAGGAGAGGGGTGGGTAGAGAGCAGGAGGGGTAGAAGTGACAACTTGTGGGTAGAGAATACAAGGAGTGAAGGAGAGGGGAACACATGACAGAAAGGCACTCCCTTAGTAACTCCCTACAAGCAGACCTGTACCCAGCCAGGTTCTGAGTAATGAAAGCCAGCCCCCCGCACATGTACACCTGCCCTCCTCTTCCTCTACTTAAGTTTTTATTTCTGGGCGTGATGTTACACGGTACGTGATATGGCCCGTTTGAGTCAGTTGTCCTGTTCTGTGTGCACTCCAGCCTTCTCGCTGGGGGAGTGGAGTGAGCAGAGGCTTTGCAAGTGTTGCTCAGTGACAGTCAAAACGAACCGGTGTCTTATCAAGACTTCAGTCACAGATCAAAACACAGCAGCATGGGCTATTGTGTAGAACGCTATCTCATTACAGTGAATCAGTGACTTCTGAGGAGCGTGGCTTTTCTCTTGCCTTAGCCCCTGGGAGTGGGTAAGTGGTTCTGTGTGGACGCGGTGCTGCCCTTGCAAGCAGCTGGGTTGGTGCTCTGCTTTCAGAACTTCCTTCTGTTAGAAGGTGGAGGTGAGATTTAATGATGTGCTTGGCACACCTAGGACTGCTCCTCAAAGGAGCAAAGTGACTCCAGCAATAGCAAGGGTGGCTGGAATCGCTTCACGTTTCTTTTCTAATGGCTTAAAGCAGCTTTAAACTTGCACTGCAGTTGACACTATTTCTGTAGGTGAGAAGGAAAAGTGTAAAGAAAAAAGGCTGCAGGAGAGATGGTAGCCACACAGCTTTTGTTATTTCACTTTAATAGCTTTTCTTAATAGTCAGGGTGTGTGATGCTGGTGGAAAAAGAGCAGAAATGAAATGATTCCCAATGTGTGCGATGCATGCAGCTGTAGAAAGGTGCTGCTCCTGCATTCTGTGTTGGTAAGGAGGGTGATGTGGTTAGCTGCACAAGAAAACCTGCCAAAAGTTAATAAAAGGGCTTTTATCTGGACAGGGAGAGGGAGTCATCTTAAGGTTTCTCTAGAAATGTATTGAAATATTTTCCTGGCACTGAAACGTGTAGAAAATACACCTGGGACTGAAGTTATAGGAGGGTTTGAATAAAGAGTCAACACAATCATTGCTAGCTGGCCTTTATGAATACTTGTTATCTCTTCTGAAAGCAAAGTAATAATAACTGAAGACTTCATTCTAGGTATTTCTTGTTCTTCTAGCTTTAGGGGCTTCTTAGTGCTAGTCAGCACTAAGAACATAAGTTGATATTCCTTGCTGGAATTCAGTTATGGCATAGTTATGGCACTGCTAACTTGAGAAAGCACCTATCAGTATGCACCAAGATAGCTTTTGACTACAAGAATATCTATAGGAAGGGAGGAATTATGCAGATCTGAGTTTCTTTCAATAGATCATTTGTTTTCGTGGTGCTGGATAAAACTGGTAAGGTGTAGGAATGCTGGTGGTCTTGCTCTTTTCAAGACTGTGTATTTTACTTCATGTACAAGTTGACATACACCTGCAATACAGCAATTTAATGATAGAGTGAGGGGAAAAAAAAAACAAGTATACCCATGGCAAATGAACTGCTCTGGACAAAACTGAACCAGAAGTACCTGATATCATGCGGGTAGTACTTCAGGCTCATCACTTCTCTTCTTGAATTTCAATACTTCTAGTGTTACTTTAGTATTGGGTATCCCTGGAAGATTAATGTGCATGCCGTGCTTTGATTGTTCAGAAGGGAGAAAAATCTGCATTTCACTATTTCTGTTGTGGTTCTATGTCTGTGTAGCTTTTTTCTTTCTCTTCCCTCCCCCCTTTCGTTGAGCTAGACAAGGTATTTTCTAAAACAGGCGAAAGTGATTTGAGGCTGGTGTAATACCTATTGTTAATAGAGAAGCTCATTTGGAACTAGAAGTAGATATGAAGTTGTTGACGGTGTCCCTTTAAGTGTTTCCTAGAATTTTGTCCAAATAAATCTTCCTTCGTTCTACTTGTTTTGTGGCATTATATAGAAGCATTCCTGAACTTTAATCCGTTACATAAAATAATGGGTTCACTTCCTTTTTAAGCAGGACAAAAGGAACAAGCTGTTGAATGGTATAAGAAAGGAATTGAAGAACTGGAAAGAGGAATAGCTGTCTTAGTTGTTGGTCAAGGTAAGCCAGTTTTGAGTCTTGTGAAAAAGATTTGCTTTACTGATCAGTACTACTTTATGGCTTCCTCAAAATGAGATGTAATTGCTAAATGTGGTAGGTGGTAGGAATGGTTTGCTGTTTCTCTTGTTTAAGCTGTGAGTGAGCACTGGTCCATTTCTCTGTTCTGCCTTAATGTTCTAGTCTGTAATGAAACTCTTGCTCCAGATATTAACAAAATAATCAGTTCTTTAAAAAAAAGAGAAGTTGTGAGTAAAATACTAAATTTCTTAATATTTTGGCATTTCCTTTGTGTTTTGATTTGGTTTACCAAAGCTGGCAATCATGAATTAGTTAACATTCTTACTTATTCAGAATTTTGTAATCTCTGCAGTATAAACAAGGAAGAAACAGTAAAAGCCCCACTGATTTGGATTAGTCTAAAATTGTCTTTCTGGATAGCTTATGCCAAAATATCTGAGCACTTCCAACTAAGGAAGTAAGCTATCTGTGTATATGGAAGCATCTTGAGCTGTAGCATAAGAGCCTATATGTAACACAGAGAAACAGTAGTAGTGAAGGGTTAACTAAGAATCTCTGTCCTCAAAATAATTTAAAAACAAACAAAAAATACCTCTGGGGCTGCTTTAGCAGACTGCTGGTTCCTCAGATGTGTTCAGAAATTGTTTGTGAACGCTTTATGCTGATGTTTTACCTGTGCAACATCACCGTTGGCATTTGTTACAGCCTAAATTGCATAGTTAAAAAAAAAAGTTCAGCTTGAATGGATGTTATTTTAAAGTAGTAGTAATATAAATAACCGTAACTCTGAGTATTTTGAAATGTAAAGGGACACAGTCAACTGAATTTAAATTACTTCATATTACATAGTGATGATTTTGAATTGTATTTGCCTCTCAGTCACTTCTCTAGCTTCTTAAAAACCTGTTTTGTTTGACTGCTTTGTAGAAAAATGTGGTGAAAGGAGCGTATATTAGGTCAGTGTGAGATATAAGAGAATAGATGTTCACCTCTCTATGAGCAGTATTGTGAAACATTGCAGCAATAAACTTGAAAATCTTGATTAAATAGGAAGCTTCATTAGTTATGTGATGACATTTCTTAGTGGAGGGGGTAGCAAGTGGCGAAGGAGTGGGAGGAAGAAGGTGGATGGCTGGATGTCAGTGTTTTAGCAGCTTAAAAAGTTAATTTGCCAAATTTTAACATTGATTTTTCTTTGTAAGGTGATCAGTGTGATCGGGCTCGACGTCTGCAGTCTAAAATGATGACAAATTTGGCAATGGCCAAGGATCGCTTGCAGCTTTTAGGTACCAGTTAAAATTAATGACTTTGGAAAGTTTCTTGTTATTTGCACAACTTGATGGAATCCATTTTTTTCTAAAATGCCTTTGTGATATTTATAGGGAAGGAGTCATTGTCTGTAGGATCTCCAAACTAAATAATATTTTTCAATGCTGTTGAGTTTCGAAATTTCCTGCCCTAAAACTAGGTGTAAAAGTTACTGAGAAGTCTTCGTAGCTTAGCATTCCAAACTTGTAAACTGGGGAAACATTGTCAATGTTGGAGTTGGTTTAAGGATTCTGTATTAGAACTGTAGTAAGACTCAGTGTGTTGCTGATCACAGTCAGCACTAATAGTGCACCTTCTGTAAGTGCAACTTTTTCCTGAAATTTTGCTGTCACATAAAAAAAAATCTGATTATTGGAATGTACTGTAGTAATAATTCTTTAGTATTATGAACATCAGAAGCTTGTGGAATACTAATTCTTGTAATCTTTATCTAGTAGTGTTCTATCTTAAGTCTAGTAGGTAAGATCACTTCTTTTTGGAAGGATAATATTGCACAATTCTGGCTTTATTAAAACTGAGTTGTTTGTATAACCTGTTAATGGTCAGAGTAAACAGGGAGGGTTGGAGATGGCATCTTACTGTGCATGATACAAAGTCAAAATTCATTCCCTCAGCCTACAAATCTACAGCCTCTTGTAGTGTATTCTCCAATCTGAGAATTTTGGAAATGTGTTCAGTCAATAAAGTGGAAATAAGGATATTTAGTGTTCTTTTAGGGAGAACTAACAAACGAATGTACTTGGGCTTAACTTGCACGTCTGTAGCTTTCATCTTGCATTGTGGTGTTTCCAGTTCCATTAACTCGCTCTCCTAGGAGCATGTAGAGCAGCTGGAAAACTAATGTTCTTTCTTCTGCTTATGCTTTCTGATTCTGTCCTTGTAAATGGTGACTGGTGGGGGTGTTATGGCAGCCACAAGAAAGTGAATCCTTTTTGTTCCCCTTGTATTCCAGGTGTCTTCTAACCCTTTTCCTCAAAATGTGGAGGGAACATGTAGTCAAGGTTTCAGCTTCTTTGCTTTGCTGTAGGTTATCTGTATAAAAAAAAAAAGTCCAGGAAAGTGGCTGTTTATTTTGTTGGGTTTTTCTTGTACTCAGGTGAGGTCAAGCTGGTATCTTCATCTTTTCTACCATAATGTGAGATCACATGATATTTGGATTCTTCATTCAGAGTACAGGTTGAAAGGTAAATGGGTAGAATAGTGCTTACTGCATAAGTTGGTGTCAAATATGTTTTTTTGAAATTATCCCAAGCTTAGTACTTAGTCTAACTTAGGGCAAACTGTACAAGAGTCTCAATCTGTTTCTAACAATATGTGTGAGAGCAAAGCTTAGGAAGAAGCAGGTGAAGACATTTGCCCTCTGTGAAGGAGAAGATATTGTTTTGAGAGATTTTCCAACTATGTTACATCTTACAGGTTTCATCACTATGGATTTATTTAAGGAATATTTGTTATAACATGTAATTTAAAATAGCTTTAAAATACTTGAAAGTAGATTACATGTTATTTTACATGGACTTAGTGGAAATTTAGTAATACAGAGTTGAATTGTATGTGTTGTTCTGAATGTAGCTCGCTACTTTTAGTAACAGATGTCTGGAAGTTTTCTGGTGGCTTGTAGATGCTTTTGCAACTGAACTGAACCTGAGGCTGTTGGAGCTGTTAGGATTCAGTGAGGTCATTTGTCCATGAATTGAACTCTGAAGATCAAGGAGTAAACTTTTTTTCTTGCCCTAGGGAGTTTTCTCTATTTCTTAATGGTGCTTTATTGCATTAGCTAGCAAGATAAAACAGGCTTAAAGTAGACAAATGTCAAATATTTTGTTCTGTTTGACAGACAAAAATGCAAATGCAGATTGCTAAACTGAAATTTCATACAGTCAATCTAAGTGATGCCAGTAATATAATTCAATTTTTGCTTTCTATATTTGAGTTTTAACTGTCACTTAGAAGTACTCAGTGTTTATCTTTCTAAATGTTGGGGCATCAGTGAAAGGTGAAAATGATGGCATTGATCTTTTAACATTTGAACAAGAGGATGTACCTATTTTCCTGTTTTGATCCCCTTTGCATCTGGAGTGCAAATTACTGTATTGAATTCTGTTTAAAATTTTATTGTGACACAGTTTGGAAGCTGAAGTTACTCCAAGTATGCTTTGGAGAACCTCAAGGTGACTCAGTCTCTTAGCCAGCAGAACTCGCTATTGCTGTTGGTCTGCCCATCAGGGGGCTACCAAATTTGACCACTTGGTGTTGGTGGAGATCCCATTTTTTTTATAGGGATTTGATGCACTGTGGTTTAGGGAATGTTAGCTGTGCAGCTGCTAAGGTGAGTGGATAAATCCTGCTCTGATAACCTTCACAGACCTGATCTCTCCAGGTTGGCTGATCACTCAAGTTAGGATCATTATATTTGATACATTTAAGAGTTACAGGAGGTTACTTGTTTTAAGTATTGATTGTAGAAAATTTGTCACTTTTCTGTTGCTAAAAATGGATAACTGCAAGGTCTGGCGCAATGCAAGTCAATTCTAATGCTGAAAGTGCTTATTAAGAATATGAATTCTCCCATTTTGGGGAGATTTTTTTGTTTAGAGACAGGATGTTGTCTGCACAAGTGTATTTTCTGTGCACTATGTGTGGAATAAGTTATTTTGGTTGAAAGGTGTATATGGCACATAATTTAGATACTTTTCATCAGTCCCCTATCTGGTAATAATCTGGCCAGGTATGGACATAAACTTTAACAGACACCTTTTGTGACAACCTCTCTTTTTTGGAGGTGATGCTGCTTTGGCTTTGGGGTTGTGTTATGTGATAACGGATTTCCAGTAAAAGAGAACATTGCTTGGAATGCTACATAGATAAAAGAACAGCTGCAGCAGTGTTTATTTGGTAGGTTTATGCCAATGTTGTATCATTAAGGAGAAATAATGAGATTCTATAAACTGTTGTTAGCCTTCCCAGTTTCTAGGAAGAAAACATTGAAATGAACAGTGATAGAGTCCTCTGAATTCCCTGAGATAACGTTTAATAGCTCGATTTATTTTTGTCTTTATTTTGGAGGTCTCTGCAGCTTTTCTGCCTTTGAAGAAAAGGGATATGCTTGCATTATGTAATTTCATGTGCCATATTCAGATTGCATGTTAATATGTAACATGCTGGGAGGAATTGTGTGAATTGAAGGTGGACAGCAGTTGGGTTGTTTGGTGGTGGCTGCAGTTCTGGAGCTCCTGAAGAGATGGAACTGTTCTGGAAGTGTAGCAATTGATAAGTATGGTAAAACCCCAGTCTGAAACTGTAGTATTGAAGCAAATAGGGCTGCTTGAATTCCTGCCCAAGCCAGCTGGTTTTATACTTACTCACTAGAGGCTTTCTGTGTGTGTGTTTTGTGAAGCTGAGAAATGTTATCCAAAACTTAACTGGTTATCTAGTATGTCTTTGAATACTAATTTTGGTACCAAAATTCTGTGTGTGCTTCCCACTTAGGCTGCGTTGTTGGGAAGGGAGTAGACTATTCTGCCTTCTCCTTCAGCTGTGCTGTGCTGTTGTGTTTACAGTCAGTCGTACTCGAGGAGCTTTTCTGAGAAATGAAATTTCAAAGCATGTGCTGGTTGGCAGCTGTTCTTGTGCAGCCAGCATTCTTGGTTTTACTCTACCCAACTTTTGAATGCTTTCAGCTTGCAACAAAATAAACTCTGGGTGCATGTACTAATCTGAACTTTGTATTTTCACACTTTCCTGTGGTTACTGTCTTCTCACTCTATACTACATCTCATTCAGTTTGGATGTTATTCTATGGATATTAACGCTTTACATCTTTATAGTCAATAGTTTTAAAGATGCTACTTGGGGAAGCTAAGATATAAGTGACTGTGAGCAGGCAAAAGAAGAAAAGAAGTGGAAAAAGAACTGTAATAGATGAAGTGAAATTTTGGAAATGATTTTGGTTATTGATTATATGATCTTCAAGCTCTGAATGGTGATTCTCCCTCTATCCAGCATGAGTGCTTTCAGTAGAACTCGGCTTCTTTTGTATTAAGTTCGTATATGTTGTCAGAAGACCTCTATCCTCTGCTTAGCTGCCTGTTTTCCTACAGCTTCTTTGTGATGTGTGCCTTGCAGCCTCACTGGTTTTTTGCTTTTACAAAGAGGGGCAGAGTTGGGTGCAAGATAGAGATGGGAGAGCTTGTAAAGGGGCTGCAAATTGAGAGCAGGGGTAAAAGCAGTATTGGTGACCTGCAATGAATTAATGATCCTGAGACATAATTCTTGATTAGTGTAGGCTGTAGCCTTGCACTTCTTTGCTTTTTGCTTTGGGTAGTTTATTGTGACTGGGAGTTCTTTACTTTCTCTTCAATCTTATAAATCTTGTATTTGGATGTTTCTGAAGTTAATACTCTTAGAGAACTCAGCTTGCATGACAACTTTATTGATTTTTCAGGACAACAATAATAATAAATTTTGAAAGACATCTTAATGATATCTGTGTGGTGTTTTCCTTGAATCAGTGAAGTTTTTGTAAAATGGTGGATGTTACTGATTTGGCAAAACATTTAATATGCAGAAAATTGAAGACTCCTTGCAGTTGGTCAAAAGTAAGGCCTGGGGGAGGACTTGCAGAAATGGGTTGTCAGCATGAATCTTAGTAGATGGAATGGAATTAATCCTGACTACCGCTTTTGACGAGTAACTGCAATCACTAAACTGGAAAGATTGCTGTAATGAACTCAGCCAGAAATAGCTAGTTTTTAAGCAGTTTTCAGTCATGTATGCACTGACAGCATTTTCTTACTAGCTTGCTAACTGTGTAGAATAGATAGAAATACTCCTTTTATTTTTAACCTGATATTGAATATAACAAAGCCAAAGTTGACGTTTGTGTGTTCAACATACATGAGTTTTCTTGGTTCATTTTTTTTTGTTCTTTTGTTTGTTTGTTTTGTCCTTTTTTCTCCCTCTCCCTCTTTCTACTGTGTAGAGAAGCTGCAGGCAGATTTGCAAATTTCCAAGCCGCAAATGGAGGTCTATAATGACAGTACTAACCTGGCATGCCGCAATGGACATCTCCAGTCAGGTGGGTTTGGCTTTACCAGCACGTAACTATTCAGGGGATATTTTCCAGTTTCTGGTATGTTACAAGGAGAAAAAAAAAATGCAATGCTGTGTTCTGGCCCCATGAACCTTTTAAAAACCTGTTCCATATTTCTGTCTTTAAAGACTGTGTAAAAACATCTCATTCTATTGGTGTCCGTGACAAAATTGTTTTATTTTGTAGTATGTAGTTCTGTCTTTAAAACAACTGTCCTTGCATCCTCTTCATTAAATCAAGTATTAGAGTCTAAAACTACTTATGAATACGGCATTTCAGAAAATACATTTTGATGTTATATACCTAACAGAATTAAACCTGTTTCAGAAAGTGTTAAAAAATAAATGTAGTTTACATATTGTGCCTGCATAAGCAGCTCTTCGGTTAGGATATAGTACAAATTAATTTACATTTGTATTAAGTTCCTTTAAAATATAGGGATTTATAATCTGGAAAAGCAGTTAAAGTGGGGAGGGGGAGAGATGAGGGGACAAGTGTTTTTTGTTGTAGTGGAATGGTTTTATCCTTTGTCAGAAGACTGCACTAGGAATACTAAGCTCTCAGAAGCAAACATCTGTTTCTGTAGAAGTAGAGTTGCTGTGAGGTTTGTGAATCATCTTCAAGGAGTGTTCTAAGTCAACAGTCATAATCATGATTGTCACAATCATGATCTCAAATAAAAATTTGTACAGTAGACCATAATGAGGTAGAGTAAAAAGTAACGAGCTAAGAAGCAATAGAATTCACAAGGCTTGTGTATGAGAGTAAAGAGCAGCATTCAGGTTTTAGAGTAATTAAGCTTAATCATGTGGTTTACAGTAAGTTTTTATTTTTTCATTCCATTTCTGGTTCTGAAGTCTTCTTCCAGCTTGTTTTTGTACATTCTGATGTGTGAGGAGTTGAATTAGTGGAACTGTTTTGTTCAGCACTTTTAGACTATGGTATGTGGTGTTTTTGTTAAAATGGCATTTGTCAAAAAAGATTTAGTAAAAATGGCTCTTGGGTATAATTTTTTACTTAAATAGAATTTGAGAACACATTAAATGATCCAGTGCATCTCCTGTATTTTTAGCTGACTGGCAGAAGATTGAATGAACGAATGCATACGTGTACATCCACATGAGAGTACATATCACATTCCATCTGATTCAGTATGAACAGGTTTTTCTTAAAACCCCCTCCTTCTGATTTTTTTTTTGTACCTTTTTATCAACATCTCAGAATTGGATGGTGCAGGAGAAGTTTAGCCCGAGCTTTCTTTTCTGTTACTTCAATGTGTTAGTATAGAAGCATTGGTGCCTCCTGGAGAGAAAGAAACATTCTGCCTGTTCTGTGACAGGTGTCTTTATTTACAGTAACTTCTGCAACAGAATGTTGTTCTGTAGCAGTCATTGTTGGTAAACATACAGAAAATGGTATTAGTGAATTTACCCATGTGGAGTCATACTTAAGGTGATTTATGGAAGTGGGATGAGTGAAATGCTTCAAAACTGTGCTGCAGGGAGCTGGGAAGGGCTCTGTGATGGGCATTTTCTGTTGTTTTTGTTCTGTGTCTCTTCCACTATTTGAAAAGATTCCCTTCCCGTTCCTCCAAGGCTGCTGCTGGGGTTGGAGAAGCTGCAGGCTGTGTCAGATTGGGTGCTGTGGAACCCTTCTGACAATTTCACTGGCAGGGAGACTTGCATTTACTCAACTCTGTGGCAACTGAGACGAGACAGGAGGAAAGAACAGGCCATTGAAATAGTTAAGTGCCAAGTATCTGCTGACTGATTACATTGAACAAGGCTTCTAAAGGCTTGTATCTTTTACAAGGTAAATGGAGATAGAACATTTCATATTCAGAATTTGTACAAACCAGGGATTTACTCAAAGTACTGAACCTCTTCTGCAGCTCTGAGTGCCCCAGAAGTCAACGTGTTAGCAGCTGTTGTGGCCATTCCTTGTTAGACTGTATGTGCTCTGTCTCCCTCTTAATCTCGTTCAAGAGAATGTGTTGCTACTGCAACTCATTCTTGAACTACCTTATCAGTTCTGCTTCAGTCTGTTGATCATCTTGCCTCTGTGCTTGCTTAGCACATTAGAATGAAGTTAGTATTTTCAGTGACAGTGGTACTGGAAAGAATTAAACTACATGAATAAAGCAAAGGAGCCAGCTATTTGAACATAGGAGGGCTGCTATTATTGGACAAGCAGAGGTACAGAGCCTACAGGGTTTGGATGTAAGCTTTGTTTTTGTACCTGCGTAAGGCATTACCTGTGCTCTTCCCTAATTAGGCTGTGCTGCTTTTGAGTGTAGGATTTCTTCAGCTGTGATGCACAGTCACTCATGTGAGTGACATTTAATGTCAAGAAAGGGCTGTTTAACAAAGGAGTTGAGATGTAAGACGTGTTCTCTTCTACTTTCCTTTAACTCCTAAGCTGTTTAAAGACTTCACTTGTATCTTAATTCTGCTTGGTATTATCTTCTTATGTTTATAGCGCACAATTCTTATTTCCAAACTGGTAGTGATTTGAGATTCTTGCTTCTTTGTAAGTGCTGTTTGTATAGATTGACATACTTGATTCTACCACAGATGTCTGTGAATCCCTCTTTGACACTCATTTTCTAACATACCTGAACAGCTGGAGATTCTTCTTGAAAATGTGTGTGATGACAGTTGTAAAACCTAATTGTAGCAGTATGTAGCTCTTCACTTGCAGGAGACTGCAGTAGCCTGTCTTAAGGGTGTCAGCCTTCACGCAAACCTTCTTGTCCATCCTTCCTATTCCCATAGTGGTCTTTAATTAGATTTAAGAAGATTTAGTTGGATTTTTTTTTTCCCCAGACATGTATTTTCCATGGGTAGTTGGGTTGTTTTTTAATTTCTCAGATGTCATGGTCATATTTTGAAGTCTGTGTCTGTGACGGGGGACATCAGGCCCACTGGCCTGAAAAGGGAGGAAAGGGCATGGAAGGGGAAAAAAGCAGGAACGATTTGAAGAGGAAAATAAACTTGGTTTACTAATTATAATAGCAAAAATACAAGTTAATTGGGATTGAAACTAGTAAATGAGTTTTCTGAAAACTGATGTTCTTCCTCTGATCTGCCAGGGAGCAGAAAGTAGTCTTGTGACTTGCAGTTAGTTTTATCTTTCCCACTGACCAGAAAATGGAGATGGAGCAGTGATGCCTTCTGGGAGCTATAGTATGTTTCTGTTTACCTGTCCCAGAAGAACTGTCAACCATCCATGGAACTGCAGCATTAACTCTTCAATTCCCAGTGCACTGCATGATGTTATAATAACAGAAACTGTAAAACTATGACATCAAGCTAGATGGGGAAGATTACTAATCTTGCAAAAGTCATCACAATATTGTTCTTGTTATTAGAGTAACTAATTAACATTTTTACATTTGATCTGTCATTAGTCAGCGAGATATGCCTTCACAAAAGCATTATATTTCTTCTTCTTACCATAATATTTGTACTGCATAAATAACTTGTTTCATCTATTTTCTCTTGTTAAGCTTTGCTTACATGTCTTTAATCATAGACATGGATTGGCAATGTTTTCTGAGTTGCAAAAATGACATTCTTAAAACATTTATTAGGGAGGATCCCAAAATAGGAGAACAAATAGCAATAAGATGGTTTTTAACACGGTAATTTTGCCATAGCAGCTGTTTGACTAATGTGGCTCTACTTGGAAAGCATCCCTACATTGGCGTAGTTGTACTGCCATCCAGGGTATGGAGCATGGGTACGGAGGTCCTTGTTAGCCACTGAAGTTTTCTGTTCAGTGTCTTTTATTACTTGATTGTACATAGTTGAAAAAATTGAGTCTAATCTTTGAGGAAATTATTATTAGGGGGACTACTGTGATTGTCAAATCTGAATATTTTTTTTCTTACAATTGCTGTATATATTTTGCTGTGCAGTATTTGCAGAAAATGTATAGCTATGCATCTTAAAGATTTTGTTTGGGTAAAACAATGTATGTCTAGACCAGTGGATTTTTTACAATATTTATTATTTTGGATTTGAGGTCCAGAGGCCACATACAGTATGTTTTCTTAGTAACTTTATCAAGAATTGCTTTATAATATGAGGAAAACCTCCTTGTGAAGGTGAAACTGAAGAACTATATTCAGAACTGTTTCTGCAGCACTTTGTATTACTCAGTAGGACTGACCACAGAATGTCTGTAAGTTTAGTAGTTTTGATTTCTGAAGGTACTGGTAGTGTAAATAATAATTTGTGTTCATAAACCTTCTTTTCTTTTTTGAAGTAACAAATTGTGATTTATTCAAAATGCTTTCCTTTTTCATGTTTTGTTCTCCCTGTGCTTCCAGATTCCTGAAATAATCCTTACCTGTGCAATTTGTATGGTGCTAAATATTGCAGTGTGTATGTATTGCTCTTCACAGATAGGGAAAGTTTTGGAAAAGTGTGAGGATGGAGCAGCATGTTAGTGTGAAGGAGCTGGAGGAAAATTACTGTAGCTTCTTGAAAATGTCCCATATTGACTTTAAAACCAGCTGTGCAAGTGAAGCTGAGAAATTAAAATTTGAGTGTCATCTTCTGCTTAAATTGGAGAAGTTAAAATGTTGAGTAGGATTTTTAACAGATTTATAAGTTGCTTTTTGAACTTGAGCTTTGAAGTATGCCTTACTTGAAGACCTTTTGACTTGGAAGTTATTGTGCAGGAATGACTAAGTGAAAACTCAGATCAGCTCTGGATCTTTGTGTGATTTAGTCAGGAATCATTTTATAGATACAGTTAATCGTATTCTTCAAGTTCCCCTGTATTTTGCATGTGCATTTTTTCAATACTGTATTCCCCAACACAAGAAGACAGATGCTGTGCCCAGATTTTTAGCAGTTAACCTGACCAGTCTTTGTGCCTGCTTCTTACCTCTTAGTCTGTATCTACATCTGTGTCTGATGTTCTATACCTGTCAGTTCTGAGCCAATGAACCCTCTTTCATCCCGTATCCCACAGAGAATATAGAAATTAAGGGCTGTTTGCTTACTCTGGATTAGAAGTGTCTTTTTAGAGTTTAATCACTTGTGGCCAAGATGTTAAGATAAGTTAAATATGTTACCAGATGTAAGACCCTTCTGCTCTGTCATGGAGGTGAATTGGAGCAAGTGTAGATGAAATGTGCGATGATATTTCAGTTCAGTGGTATAATATTTTAAGATTTAATTTGGACTATGGGAAACTTTCAGTGCTGTCCGTTCAGAATTTATTTACCCCTTGAAATTCCTGAAGTGGAACAAAGTTGTAAGCAAAAGATTTTAAGAGTTTATTCCAGGTGTAACTATTTTAGTTTGGTACAGCCAGAAGTTTAGTTTGGTAAATTTGGTAAAGCTTCTGTGTGTGGAAAGTGCTAGATGATGCCTGATAACATCATTTAAAGAAAGAATGCTATGAATCTAATGGCTTGAAATTCAATGTTTTCTTATAATGATTGTCTGTAGAAGTTTCAGGGAAGAAAAGTATTCTGAATGGTATTCTATTGACTTCTGTCTTAGGAAGTTGCTGGTGTTTTTCCCTTGCTATAGGACCTAGGTGCCTTCAGCTTTTATAATATGGCAAGCTAGTGTTGATACTGAGAGCTCCTAAAAATTTGAAGCTTAACTTTAGAAGAAAGCTACAGCTAATATCTCTTTAAAAGGATTAAACGTCTTTAAAAACTCCCGTTAACCTAATACGATACCGTATTATGCGTCAACAATAAACAATGCTATCTTTAAATTAGGGTTCTTACTGAAGTTATAGTTGCTAAAAATGTTCCCATGACATGTGGTTTTCTTTATAGAAAGTGGAGCAGTTCCAAAAAAGAAGGATCCCTTAACACACACAAGTAATTCCCTTCCACGTTCAAAAACAGTTGCAAAAACTGGATCCACAGGCCTTTCAGGCCACCATAGAACACCTAGCTACAGTGGGATATCAAGTGCTTCTGTGTCTAGACCAACAACAAACACTGCAACTTCGACTCACAAGGTATGGTGACAAGAGGTACAGTGGTGTTTGCTATGGAAATCACTGTGAAATCCAGAGAACGAACTCTGCATTTGCTGCTTTTATTGAAGTGTTTTGGTATGATTGCAACAGGGTTTTGAGGAAAACAAATTAAAAAACACAACACACCAAGAACAAAAGAAAAAAAAAAAAAACAACACCTAAACTAAATCATAAACATTAAATTTTTGGCTAAGCCTCTTAAGCTAGATTGCAGAGTGAATTTTTAAAAGTAGGAGTCTTGGAGAGTCTCCAAAGTCTTGGAGAGCAAGGGGATTTTAGTTGTAACAAATTGTAGTAACAAATGATAATACTTTGTTTTGAAATCACATGGGATACTGAGGAAAACTGAGCTGGCATAAAAACAAACATTACTGACAGTATGTAAAAGACTGGGGAGAGCCCCTACTCCAGAATTGTAGATTGATTTTTATCCCTGCATTTTCCTTCTCTTAAACATACATACGTGGTTCTATTAAATCATAGAATGGCTTGGATTGGAAGGAACCTTAAAGATTCTAGTTCGATATTGCAACCAGACTGAAAAACAAATTTTAAAATTGTGATTGGAATACAGAAGTAAGTTCTGTACAATTAAGGCAGAAAAATGCTGTGTTTCTTTTGTGCTGTCTCTTTCCTTTCCCTCCTTATTTTCCCACTTTGTCATGCAACCCCCACGTAATAGAATAGAACACATTATGACATATATGTTTAAGTATGACAGCTTTGTAGTACCTGTAACAGTGTGCTTAAAATGTATCAAGGCATTTTATATTCTTCCTCTCTAGGCTGCTCCTAAAAATAGCAGAACAAATAAGCCTTCTACTCCTACCCCTGCTGCTCGAAAGAAGAAAGACATGAAAATATTTAGAAATGTGGACAGTAATCTTGCTAATCTTATCCTGAATGAAATAGTTGATAGGTAAGTTTGAAGAAAAGTAGGCTTTTTGCTGCAGGAAGCCAATTTTTCACTCAAAAAATCTTTGTGCTCTCAGAATGAAAATTAGTAATACACGTTTGTTGTTTTTTTTGTTACCTTAGCAAGGAATACTCAACTAAGAAATGCCTATTTCTTGAAATGTGTAGCAGTGCAAGTTGTAGATTTCCTCAAAGTAGTTCTTTATGGTCGAAATACATTTAATTAGTCAGCTGCAGCTGAAAAAGAATCTCTCATTGTTAGACTAATTAGTATTCTATTTCTTTGTTAGTGGGCCAGCTGTCAAATTTGATGATATCGCAGGGCAGGAACTAGCTAAACAAGCTTTGCAAGAAATTGTTATCCTTCCTTCTCTTAGACCTGAGGTAAGCAGTTTGGTGTTATCACTGTGACAGAGTCAAAAAAAATGAATTGTGCTTCACATGTGAAGTGGGGATTCTGATATCCTGTCTGCATTGAGTATGATAGTTATCAATAGCGATTTGATGACAGTCTTCCTGGAAAAAGTGTGTGCATGTTCATATGTGTTAGAATACTGTGATGAATTTTTTCACCTTCTGATTATCAAACATGGGTAGGATAGAGGGACTGGGGCAGCAGCCTGAAAACTAGTGAAGTGACTGTTCCAGATAATTATAGCTATGTGTGGAGATGTAGAGGACAAAGCCCAGAACTTGAAAGCATTTAACACAAACAAAATGCTTCCTGTAATGAAATAGAGAAAATGCATGTTGGTTGGTCATCCTACAGAAACCTACAGCCATTTCTAATGATGGGTATTCTAGAAAAGAATGTCTACTGACAGTGGTCTTCAGACATGGTACGTGTATGAGTGACTCTATAACTATTCATTTTGTTTACATAATAGAAGTAGTTTTATAGCATAGGAAAGAAAATCCAATGCTGAGTAAGATGGAGGAGATTATCAATGATATGTTGAGAGGGTAAATGGCTGATAATATTTTAAATAGTTCCCAGGTTAAAACTGAAATCTCTAGGTTTTCCTTTGAAAAAAAAAAAAAAAGTTGCTCTCCCATATGTAGTTAATAGGAATGCTGCTTTAACTCTACTACAGTGCATGTGCTTGTGTACACACCCATGTGTTTCTAAATGGAAATTAATGCTTTAAACTTGATAAGCTGCTCTGTCTCAGTGTTTCTTTTATATTCATTTCATGGTATGCCTATACATGGAATAATATTGATGTAGTTTGACTGTTGTGTGAGCAAGTAGTGAGGTGCATTAGGTAAGGTAGTAATGAAATGTAACTTCTTCAAAAATCTGTACAGCTGTAGCTCTAGTTACTATTGCTACCAGTCCCATCCAGTGAGCCATTCCTGAATTAACTATTTTCTTATAAAGATAAATAATCACAGCTTTTTTCTTGTCTTTCCCCTTCACCCTGCCCAAGATTGAATGGCTTGCTTTTCCTTTGTTGTCACGATTAGTTATAAGCTGGGTACGACTCTAGGAGTTGAGCTTAATTGGTGGCTGTTAATGCTGGCAAGACAGTGAAACATCTTTTGGTGTTTAATAAAATTATGGGGGGAAAAAACACAAACAATCCTCATTCAGAGTTTAAAGAAATTACTGTCTTGAGTCCATGTAATGATCTAACCAAGTGTATATTTACTGGTGGTAACACTTCAGTTCTTTTTGAAGTTAACTTAATGATGATGTATTTTTCAAGTTATTTACAGGACTTAGAGCTCCTGCACGTGGATTGTTGCTCTTTGGGCCTCCAGGAAATGGGAAGACAATGTTGGTGAGAAAAAATTCTGCATATGTGGGTTGGTGGGCTTCAAATGTAGCCATTGGGGTGGCTGGTGTTCAGATTTTCTGAACTTGCTTGCTTCTATGTGGCCTTTTAAGTTGCATTATTTTGTACTATTCTTAAAGCAGTATCTTTTGTGTAAGTTAATTAAATTCTGCTTTACTGGGAAGCTAATGGGTGTAATGTCTGGATGTTATGCTATCAGTGCAGTTGGAACTTGAACCAGAACTTCTCCAACTGTTTATGTGCAGTAGAAATGCAGTGTGTGTACGTGGCATCTAAATCTCCTGGACTTCTTTAGTATATTTTTCTTTCTGAAAGTTTTAAAACTCACTGTGACACTGGGGAGTTCTGTTGACATTGAAGGGCTTGGATTAAGATCACTGTGACGTACACCAGGGTGTTACTGATTGGAGAGGAGTGTTGGTGAGGTTGAAATGGCTGTGCTCAGTGGGTAGTAAAATAGGATCACTTGACTGGGTACTTCCAGATTCGTAGTAGCAAAGGGGCTTTCGTAACAAACAATACAATGTCCCTGGATGTGTCCTTGCAGTATTGTCTATATATGAAAATGCAAAATGATGCATTTTGTGGGGAAGGCCAAACGGTTCTCAGTTCTCTTCAGTATCACAAGTAATATCTTAAACTAGCGAGTCCAAGTTTTGTTTCCTGAGAGAGGACAAGTAACAAGGTTAATCATTTGTGTGCAGCAACAACTAAAACAGTGTGCTCTCCATCAAAATACAATACATACAAGAAATGCAAACAGTTTTTTGAACTGGAGAGAAAGCACAGTAGCAAGATTTTTTCCTTCCATGCTATGTGTGAAACAACAATTGCTTGAGAGCTGTCTGGCACCTTCTTGTTTTATGATGTGCTGGGTTCAGGGAACTGGAGAGATGGCTGTGCATCAGCCAGAGAACATCGTGACAGTGCAGCTGAGCTTGGCGCGTCCTCCCTAATCACGTGGCGTGCTGCAGATGCACACTGCCTTTGCTGATTGTGAAGCTGGGTCTGCTCTGAAGCCCTTAGTGGAAATACTGGGCACTTTTCTTGGGCTTTTCTGTTGTTTTACCTATTTGAACATAATTGCTAATCAATTTAAAAGAAACAAACATAATTAATACCACTCTCACCCCACTCGCACCCGCAAAAAGCTTGTATAACCAAGTCATAGTAACTTCTTGAATATGGTTATACTGTTAATGAAGAAAGTACTTTGAGTATGATGAAAATGTAATTTTAATGTGACTTGACTCACGCTACTCTAAATTGCTTCTCTAAATGAGTTAAGCAAGCACTGACAACAATTTTAAGATACACTAAAAGGAGCCAGAGACTACTGCTCTTTGGTGAGCAGATTGTAGATGGCTGTGGAGATACTGTGATTAGAGAAGTATAAGGAAGTCTGGAAACTTCTGTAGTGGTTTTGCTGCTTCTCTGTTCTGATTCAAGTGTGTGAGTTGTCTTCAGCATTTACGTGGTATTCCCTATGAAGGAATAAGGATTTTCAAATTGCTATGGAAAACATCAGTGGTAGCTGCAGAAGTAAAGATACATCTTCAGTGTAATGTATTAAAAAGCGTATTTTTTTCTGACCTAGGCCAAAGCAGTTGCTGCAGAATCAAATGCTACTTTCTTCAATATCAGTGCTGCAAGTCTAACTTCAAAATATGTAAGTAGTAGCTGTGAACTGCATAAATGAGCAAACACACTGGCTGTGATTGGGGCTTATAAAGGCCAGGATTTCTGATAACTCTTTGAACTGGTTCCTATAGCGAATATAAAGTCTTCAAATAAATGATTTGCCAAGTTAAGGAAAATAAAAATTGTGCCTGTGGTAAGTCAATGTCACTGGACTTTTACTGTTTAGGATGGCACTGACTGTTTTCTCCTCTTTTCTCCTCCTTTAAAAAAAGTTAAGGAAGCTTTTATAACTTTAAACACTAAAATCTCTGTCTTAATTGTGATCATAAGTTCGAACCTCTCTTTTAAAACAGAACATGACTGTATGCAATACTGAACTAGTAATAATAGAATATGTACCAATGGATTGTGTGACTTCATCAGCATCTTCTCCTGTAAGCCCTTATCTTAGGTGTCTTGTAATAAATGCTTTCTAAATTCCTTCCAAAAACAGTTTATTGTTGTTTCAGGTGGGTGAAGGTGAGAAATTGGTGCGTGCTCTATTTGCAGTAGCCAGAGAACTGCAGCCTTCTATAATTTTTATTGGTAAGACATTAGATATTAACCTTCTTTTTTTTACTCTTTTTAAACATATTGACTTTTTAAATTTGAATTACCAGTCAAAATACTTTGGGTAATTCTATAGTGTAGAGCAAATGTCTTAATTATGACCTGCTGGCTAACCAGTAGTTCCAAACACATGTTAGATTATTGTTACTGTGGTGCTAGTAGTGGGAATTAGTGCCATCAGAATCATAACAGGCTGTACAACCTTTACAGAGCAAGTCCTCTTCAGTGTTAAACTTCAAGCATGAAAACAGGTTTTGCTTGTCCTGAAGTACAGCTTATTATCCAGCAGGATTTTTCTCATTTGTGTGTAATAAGAAATGTTTAAATAGCAACACATAGCATGGTAAACCTAGTCAGAAAAATAAACAAGCTTTTAATGTCTGCTTACACATTAAAGATAAGAGATCTTTCTGTCTTCTAAGGAAGAAAAAAGATTTGATCTTTCTTGCTGGAGTCATATGTTAGTAAGAGAACTTAAGCAAACGTGAAGGCTTTAATGTATATTTAACTAAGGCATATTTTCTTTTTTTAGATGAAGTTGATAGCCTTTTGTGTGAAAGACGAGAAGGTGAACATGATGCTAGTAGGCGTCTAAAAACAGAATTTTTAATAGAATTTGATGGTGTAAGTATCTAGTCTAAGTACTGCATGATTTTGGGTTTGGATGCTAGGACTTAACTGACCATGTGTGCTTTGTTTCTTTTTTTTTTGTTGTTGCTGTTACTCCTATTTTATTTTTTACCTACATACTATAGTACTTTAGAAAATTGAATCTGATAGTAATAAAGGAGCTGTGAGAACAAAAAATATTGTTACCGGGGAAGTGATATTTCAGGGTCAGGCAGTGTTGAATCTTCGTTTGCAACTGAATGTTTTGGTGTAATGCATTTCTAGCAAAGAAAGAGGATTCAGTGAGTTTTGAGTAGAGTTGCATTTGTTGTGTTTTGATTGTTGGTTTTTTTTTTCTTTTATTTAAGAATTCTAACTCATCAAAGTGTGCACTTTGTCAGAGAGTAAGGTGAGATCTGAGGGATGATAATTTTGGAGAGTATTTTGGATCATTGATGTATAATGCTCTGACAAATCAGAAATACTCATTTTTGTGTTAGTATGCTTTTCATTAAATTGTTTATTTTTTGTTTGTATCATAACCTAGAGATGATGAGATGCATTTAAATATGTTTAGCCTGCATGTATGTAGTATCACAGAACGGACAGGGTTGGAAGAGGGACCTCGAGGATCACGAATCTCCAACCCCCTGCCACATGCAAGGCCACCAACCTCCCCATTTAATACTAGACCAGGCTGCCCAGGGCCCCATCCAACCTGGCCTTGAACACCTCCAGGGACGGGGCATCCACAGCCTCTCTGGGCAGCCTGTTCCAGCACCACACCACACTCTCTGTAAAGAATTTCTCCCTGACATCCAACCCTAATCTCCCTCCCTCAACTTCAAACCATTTCCCCTTGTCCTGCTGTTATCTACCCTTTCAAGGAGTTGGTTCCCCTCCTGTGTATAGGCTCCATTTAGGTACTGAAAGGCTGCAATGAGGTCACCCCGCAGCCTTCTTTTCTCCAAGCTGAACAAGCCCAGCTCCCTCAGCCTGTCTTCATAGGGGAGGTGCTCCAGTCCCCTGATCATCTTTGTGGCTCTCCTCTGGACCCTCTCCAGCAGCTCCCTGTCTTTCTTGTACTGGGGCTCCAGACCTGGGCACAGTACTCCAGATGGGGCCTTACAAGAGCAGAGTAGAGGAAAACAAAATGGATATTTCATTATTGTGGTGGGGGAACTCACAAATGAACATCAGAATGCTTTTCTGTCACACAGCGCTGATATTTGTATGGAAATATCTTTCTTCATTTTCTCATAATACAGTGGAATACTGTTGCAGCTGTGTAGCAATGATAATGAAGTACAGGAGAAGATAATTGTATAGAGAGACATAACAAAATTGGGAGAAACTTGTCCAGAGTGGGATGAATCGGGACAAATAGTACAATATGGCAATAATATACGTAAATTACTGCCCACGTGTGTTCAAACAGGGTTTTCTTTTAAAATGAGGAGAAGAAAATCAAATGTAGTTTTCAAGTTAGGGACTTGAAATCAAGGTGGAGCTTTATTACAAAATACTTTGGTGGATTGTTTGGGGCTCACTTAGACAGCAGTGAACTTTAGCAATGAACTTGCTAACTTTTTTTCCTTGAATTTAAACCATTCTTTAGATAAATATGAAGCAACTGCATTAAAAAAGACATACAGCAAAATCCTGTTGGTGCACTGAATCAGTAGCAAGTTTTTATAACTTAAATGCTGTGTACTAGAAACTGTCTTGCTTGTCTATGATATATAGGTGCAGTCTTCTGGAGAGGATAGAATACTTGTGATGGGAGCAACAAACAGGCCACAGGAGCTTGATGATGCTGTTCTCAGGTATCAGAATGTTTCTTTTATAAGTGTGATCATGTGATGCTTGTTATGAACAGCTGGTTTTGCTGCTTAGTTTCTTGGTTGTGAATTTTTACTAATTAGGCAAAACTGTTTGGCAAGAATAAATTTAGTTTCTCAGAGGTGCCTTTTCTCTTTTGGGATACATCTGTACAAGCATGACAGAGTTGTCTAAAGCAGCAGGGCCTCTTAAAACCAAGTCAGTATTTTAAAACTCTTTTGCATCTCTCTCTCTGCTTTTTTTTTATTTGGAGCTTGAAGAAATTTGATGAATGAAATCGAGTACTTATTCTCTGTGAATATTTGACTTCTGATGTTCCCTGCATTTGAAGATCTTGCTGTAGATTTGCCATAGGCCTTTTCTAGCTAAAAGCTTTCATGTTAGCTTCTCTATTCATTCTTGACTGAAGAAAATGAGTGTCAGCGCTGTCTGAACAAATAAATTGTGTTTTTAAAAATTCCAAAGACCTCTTGTGTACAGTGAGGAGATGCATTGTTGTTAGTGAGAGTCAGTGATATTTTTACTGCTTGAGTGTTTCCTCTTTGGGAGGAGCTTCATGGCCTCAGCAGGAGGTGACACCAGCAGCTCATGCATGTTGATTTTGTGTTTTTTTTAAACCTAGAGTTCTGCTTTCTAGAATTAGATGATGGAAGTGGAATCTTTATCAAGCTAAGTGTTAGATGTGTATGCACTAGAAAACCACAAAAGTGTATGTGTATTTATGCATATGTGTTTTTTCTAGACGGTTCACCAAACGGGTATATGTATCTTTACCAAATGAGGAAGTAAGTACTAGTTTCCATGATTTTCTTGATTTGAGATGCATTTTCTTTGAATCAAAAACAGAAGCCTCAAAAAATTAACTTGCACTGGATGATTGCAGTTTAGTGATTTAATTTCTGGCCCAGCTTGGCCACATAAACTGTGCTTTAATTCTGGCAACTGTCTTAAGCTGTTGCATTTTTTTATGCTTGCTACCAGCAAATTCAGTAGTAGTTGCTCAGTATTAGTGTGATGTTACTTACATACTGGCAAGCATCGACAAGCTTGAATTAGGGCTTACAGGAGCAGGTTTGGCAGGAGAGAGTATTTATTACAGAAGATAAAAGTAACTTTTCTAAATGAGGATTCTAACATGTTATTCTGTGCCTCTTTAGCGCCAGTGTGATCCTTGTTCTCATTTATTAGCAAATCTTTTCTTTCTCTGAAGAGATTATTTTGTACGCTCTAATCACAAAAGCACTGCAGGCAAATTTAAGTCAGTGAAGCACAAAAGCTAGCTTGATGAACACATAGTTTTGTTATTGTAATAAAATTTTAGTGTACCATGAAAACCAGTTTTACATATGATAAATGTATCATTTTTTCAGACGAGATTGATTTTGCTAAAGAATCTTCTAAGCAAACAAGGAAGTCCGTTGACCCAAAAAGAGTTGGCACAGCTAGCAAGGTAAGCATTTTGTAACTATACTGAATAAATATACTCATCTACTAAATTCATTCATGCTGTTTTATTCCCTCTAAATTTGTCTGATGCTGAGCTTTGGAAAGTGACAGTACTAACTGAGAATGTGATTATGCATTCTGGGAAGATGTTCTTCAGTCAGAGTATAAAAAATTGTTTTTCTTTTATGATTCTGTATCCATACATATATTACTTTTTTCACCCCTGCACTACATAACTCGGTTTTTGTTGTTGAGACATGCTCATCAATACTTCTATTCCTGAGAAATGATGGAGATGCTTCTTTCCCCCATCAGTCCAACTCACTTCCGTAATGATAAAAAAAATATACCTGTTATGCATTTGTTGCGCATTTCAGATCACAAGCAAGTTTTTTTCATTCTGTTGTTGGGATTATTGAAATTATTACCAACGTAACAGAACAAGTACTGAGTAATCTTGTTCTTTTCAACTTCATGTTTGTTTGAAAAGATGAGAGCTAAGAGCCCTTACTATGAAACGAAGTTGTTGCTGTTTTTTAATCATTAATTCTGACACAGTAGTGCTGTTTTCCATCTTCAGATAGTGTAAAGGGTGTGAAGGAAGGTAAACTGTAGTTAAGTGACTTAGGCAGGAAGGAGTGAAAAACAATTGTAAGATCTGAAATATTCAAGTGGATGCCCGTCTGTCTTGCTTCTGCTTGTAGTACGCAGTGCGCTCTGGAATGCTGTGTTTTTCAACCTCTTAATAATGTTACAGAAATTAGGATGCTAGCTCAGGCCATAGTTAGGCTACAGTAGTGGCTAGGTGAAGGAAGGAGGGAGCAATTTGGATTCTAACTACCCGTTTATGCAGCAAATTACAAATGCAAATGAAGCACTCTTTGTTTTTTTAAAGAGTTTAGTCTTTTATAAAAAGTGCCCTCTCCGTTCCAATTGCCATACATTCTTGTTTCAGAAGAAATTGGAATTAAAACTCCTTCATGTTTCCTTATCTGATCTTTATTTTCTTTAACTAACCAGAACAGTTCTCTCCAGAAGAGACTCGAAGGTCTCTCTACTCTCAAAGGAATCAGTGGCTCCTCCTATTTTAGTATTGTCGGCACTCAACTCCAGTGTCCAGAAATTGAGTAGTCCAGGTTAATGATTTAAAAAGTAGGCAGGTAAAAAAAAAAAAAACCTGAACCGTTAAAAGAAGTACAATCCATAAAAGTAAGCTTAAGGAACCCAACTAGTGACTGGCAACTAGCCTGATGGTATCTTATTTACGACAACATTTTGAGCACATCCTGTTGGCCAGTTGTTCATTCCTTGTATTGTGTATGTGTACTTGTGTGGTATACAGCTAAACATTTTGTCCAGAAGGATACTGTGAGAGCCAGTATCAAAAACTATTACTTGTAATAAAAATCCTGTTTGTGGCTTTCTCTCCATTCATAAAGGTGGATAAAGTTGTCATAAAAGGATATTAAGTTAGTGAGATATGACTTTGTTCATGAACCCATGTTGGTTTCGGTTTCTTGTTATAGCCAGCTTCAACTGTACAGTTGGGTGAGTTTATCATATTAAAATCATTTTTAGGTAAGTTCTTACTTATGTTAGCAGTATCTGTGGCTTCGCAGTATCTGTGGCTTCCCAGTTCAGTGGGGAGCTTTATTCTTTGAGATATTAAATGGTTATCTCATGTGAAAGGAAAAGACTGCACTGAGAATTACTTGCCAATTACTTTTAGAGTATAGTCTAAAACATAGGATAAAAGTACTCTATCAGAAATAACTCTGCACTGTAACTTGCTAAATGAAGATGTGTTGCTTTAAAGACTTGGAGAGACTCTACTGAATTAGTAAATTCATTTACTCCCTGGTATCTACTAGTCAGCTGTTCCTGAGGCTTTTCATAAAGAGCATATTGTGAAACTGTCACTTTCAAAACCAAATACTGCTATTAGATTTTTAGAAGTATCTGCTTTTGCCCTTTGTTTGGCACCAATATTAACTAAAAATGCATACCGTTTTACTCAGAAGATTGGTCATCAACTTACAGATTTTATGTGGTATTGGATTCTCATTATATTGGGTTATGAGACAGTTGAATTAAATGATGACAAACTATCGGTAAAATGTTCTCGTAACAGAAGCTTGACTTCTGTTTTCATCAACAAGTCTTAAGTGGCTGCTGTTGTCTTGCTTCTCCTTGCACTTTAGGCAGGATTTGAATACTACCTAAAGTTTATCTGGAAGAGACTTGCATATAATCAGTTACACTGAATGCACTACTAGCTTATTGAATTTGGAGAACAACATTTAAATTGTATTTCTTCTGATCACATAATGTCTTAACCATGTGTAATTAAAAACAAGATGTTTTGAAGCACTCTTCTCTTCCCTTCCTCTCTTCTCCCCCTTTTGCTTTTTAAAGAATGACAGATGGATACTCTGGAAGTGATTTAACTGCATTAGCAAAGGATGCAGCACTGGGTCCTATCCGAGGTAAGCTTGCACAGCTTTTATGTTTAGGCTTCTAAAAAATTGCACTACCCTTGAAGACATTGAACATGTTTATTTAGAGTGGTTAAATTACTGTATGCATTTAGATATACAAATTTTACTTTGGTAGATCACTTCACACGTGAGTCCATGTTGAGAAGAGATCACAGAAATTATTTCTTCCACCTGATCCTGGCTTCCAAATAAAATATTAAAAAAAAAATTAATGTCAGCCTTGCTGATCTCACCTGCATTCTCTGTACCCTCAGAGCAAAACATTTGCTCTACTATGTTGATACTATAATAATACTTCAAGAAGAAAACTGTAAAATGAGAAGGGCTACTGAATTGTTGAATTCCTACTTAGAACTGTATGCAGTGAGATGCTGTCTTAGGTGTCTACCTGATTTCTGTTTTCTTGGCTGATTGTTCTTTTGTTTGCTGAGAACTGTGTATGTTCTGCTGGTAGAGAAGGTTGTAGGTCCTAAGAATAAAATGGTGGAGGGCAGCTTGTTATACTTGGATGCTTCCATTTGTGAGGAAGGATGTAGTTCTGCTAACATCTTGTACTGTATCTGTAATGAGTCACTTTGGGAGCAGCATGGATGGGAGGGAGGAAGATTATGTTGTGGCAGATAGACACACATCTTGTTTGTGCTGTTGTTCTAATTAAAAGTGCATTTTAGCATGTTTTAATTGTCAGAAAAAATAGGCTTTCCTACAGAACTCAGTGATCTTTCTTTATTTTCACAGAATTAAAACCAGAGCAAGTGAAGAACATGTCTGCCAGTGAGGTATGCTGTTCCAGCAGTTGTTTTCCTTTTTGAACGGAACTCTTGCTCAGCAGAAACTTTTAATGTCTCTTTACTTATGCCTAGTATCATACAAAAATTTGTTTTTTTCTTGGCTGTTACATCTTTGTGATTACATCCTTACTTAAGAAGGCTCTTTAAAACTGTGATTGGGAGGAAACATCTACCCTGAGATATCAGAGGTTCTTTGTGTAGTTTGGTTGTCAAGTTTGAGTGCTTCTTTTTCTCATAGTTGATCCCCAATATTGTTAGTTTCAGCTGACTATCCTGTCTTTTCCCTTATACTGAGCTGGAATTTCAGGATACCTCTCAGATGACATCAGAGACCTGGCTTTTTTTTTTTTTCAGTGTTGCTCTCCCCAGAACTTCCCAGAAGTATTGTATATATACAGTATTGTTTTTTTTTTTTGTTTTTATATACAACAAATCATTTTAAGAAGAACCTCTGAGCAATTTTAATTCTCTAAATCTAGATGAAAAGGAAGAAATTGGCTCTTTAAAAAGTCATCTACTCAAAAGTGCTTAGAAATCAGTGTTATATAGAGAAAACTATGAAATGCCTGTTGCTTGCTATTTTGGCCTTAGATCAGAGCTACAGTCAGCTGAAAATATTTTTTTCCAGGAACTAGAGAACATCAGTGTGACTGTGCAAATTTACTTCCAGTAGCCTATAAACCTTAGTCCCAGTGAAACCTGGAGGATCAGCACCGTTTGTAATGTTAATACTTATTTGATGATGCAACTGCTCTTACACAATCTTTGCCTTTCTACCACTGTCTGAACATATCTCTACGTGAGGAAAGGCCTACTTATAATCATGTTCTCAGCAAACTGAAAGGCGTGTGTTGAATCAATGAAGTGAGATAAGATTTCCTTGGCTGACAGCCTACTATGATCTTGAATACACTTGTTGCTTATCTTTTTTTGGGTGTGGGGGACCTTTAGTGCCTTATTCTCCTGGGGCACAAAGGTATGCTTTGAATGTTTTAAAGGTATCACATTGTACTTTTAATCAGTCTTGTGTCCTAATGTGCACTGGCTTGCACCACCTAGTGGAATAGGAAGCAGTAACACGCTCCTGGGCTATCAAGTAACAAAGCTAACATAATTGTCAAACATAATAAAGAAAATACTGATAATCTTAAATGACATTAGACTATTGCATCACATTACGTGAAGCATGTTAGAAGTAAATACCAAAGTACTTTCGTAACAATCTGAAGCATTTTAACTGCTTGTGATCCTAATGTCTTTTGCTTTTCTTTTAGATGAGAAATATTAAATTATCAGATTTCACTGAGTCTTTGAAGAAGATAAAGCGTAGTTTGAGTCCTCAGACACTGGAAGCGTACATTCGTTGGAACAAGGACTTTGGAGATACCACGGTGTGAAACACTACTTTAAGTGGAATAAAGTGCTGCCTAAGGAGCAGGAGTACAGACTACTGGAAAGCAGCCAAAGTTTACAGGACTTGGCAGATCTTTGAGTATCTGCATTAAAACTTGAGAATATGAAAAAATTATACAATGTGAAATAAGTTCATCAAAGCCTCCTTGCCATTTAGTGAGGATTTACACACTGTAAGTAAGAGCACAATAGGATTTTGGATAAGATTCCTACCAATTTGATCATAGTTTGAACAGTATGCATATTTTGTTTCAGTTGGAAGGCTCTGATGATATTGATCATTGGAAAACCTTTTCCCTATGTTGTGTGTTATTTTTGTTTTTAATTCTGCCATGGCATTAATGTCTGGCTTCCTGGTAACTACTAATAGTTGGATTTTTTTGTCACCTTTGGTTCTGCTTTTGTCTTTTTTTTATTTTACCTTTAATGTGCCAAATAAAACAAATTCCCTGTGCAAAGATGAAGAACAGCATTGGGGGATTACAATTATTAAAATGTAAAATGCAGCTGGTCTGTTATTATTTGTCTTTTGGTTTAGTTGTGAGTGCATTGTTCACGGAACAGTTCTGAAAAAGACTTTTGATAGCAGAACAGCAAAAAAAGAAACTACAAAACCAGTTCAAACTGTTTCTTTTTTTAAGAAAATGACTAAATAAAAGTAGACTAAGACGTTCATTTACTGGCAGTACTTTCTCTTAATGCAATTTGTAACGCTTCCATTGGTAGAATGTTAGCTTATGCTTATGGTGTGCAACTTGAAGACCAGCTGTTTGAGAGAGTAAGTGATGCTAATTGTCAAGTTTCAGAAATGTGTTTCTACTTTGTATTTTGGTCTGGCTACAGTTATTGAAAGTGAAATTTCCATTGTGTAATTTTTTTAATCTACACATTTAACTTTTAAACATAAGGCTACATGTTTAATACATAGCGAACATTAATGTTTTTATAGCTTTCGTATGTTTTGGTTTATATATTAAAGTATGAAACACTCAACTGATCTGCTTTTTTTGAAAGAAACTGCATCTTTGTACAAATACTTGGATTTTTATTATATAAATGACAAGCTATTAAAAAATGTGAGCCTTTAAAGACTGTAATAAAACATCTCTGCCTTTACTTCTAAAGGCTTGACATCTTGTTTACAAATTCTGCATCAATCAAACAGTGAGATGTTTGTAAGGCAGAATGCTAGTTTCTTGTTAGAACAGTTTTAAAATTAAAAAAGACAACTCTCCCAACTTAATGATACTGCAGAGTTGTGTATTGTTTACAGCTGTTTTAACTAAATTCATTTATCTGTTTCATTTCCTTTTGGTCTGAATGCACATTTTGTCCTTTTAATTTATTTTATTGGAAGGAGTAAGTCTTAAATATTTCTGGGACTACTTGTTTGAAAATTGTCTGTATTTTTGTATATGTGAAAAAACATAACTGATGCAGTGTAAATATAGTAATACCAAGAGAGGGCTTGGTGTTCACTGCGTAGTATTTGGAACTAGACAGCTGAAGCTGTGTAAAGCTTTTGAGATGTGTACATGCCCTATGCTTGAGACTTGTATTTTTTTTAACCAGGGATGCTCTTAACTTTTTAAATTGCTTTTAATTTTAATATAAGAAAAGATTGTGTTACACTAGTATGCCTTTTGAAACCACTTCTAACCAAACCACTTCTAGCCTTCTAAGAGTATGACTCTATCAAATGTGTGTCTGATATAAATGAAATGTGATTTCTGTTACCCTGAACCTTTCCAGAGAAGAAATTCTGAAAGATTTTAGTTCATCAGATCTTAGGTCTTGCTTGCTCTGCCTCAATTCTGCTTTCACTTGAGTAACCTTGTCTGAGATTTCTGGCTAGTGTAATATGTAATTGTCACAGACTTCATAGTGTTAAACACAGGTATTACTGTTTTATTGCCATGTGCCAAATAGCTAAACAGATAACAAATGCCTCTGGTCTTCCTATTGATCAAGCTTGCAATTTTTTCCTTGAGTTCCCTTGCAAATGGTAACTCCGAGATAACACTTCTGTGGTTGTAAGGGTTCCTAAGTATTATCAAACTCAATTTTGCTCCATTAAATTTTGAGGAATATAGTGGTATTAATTTCAGATGTGTATTGGCAGGTGATAGGTACCTGAAATGTAAAGGTAGACCATTGCATCTGCTAAAACACCGCAAGCAAGCAGCACAAAAGGTCAGAAGCCTGAGCTGCTACCTCAGAAAGGAAAAGAACAACTGGTTCAGGACTGGAGAGTGTCCAGTAATGGCTTTTGGTATTTATCCTTCCTTTATGGTTTTCTATGTAATGGCTGAATCAAAGCTCTGTGAATGACTTCTGGAACACAGTAAAAAGAGCTCGATTTTGTTCATCTGTTTGCCCCAGCAATTGCTGTATTTATTTTTTTTTTTAGTCCATAACCAAGTGCCATTTGGTTCATAAAATGCCTTTAAATCTCATTTACACATCTACAGTATTTTCTCAGTAGTGTCTTCTAATGATAATTCTGTTCCCCTCAGGATATTTAATCACATCTTCTGTTTTCTGAGGTTACATACACTGAATAATTTCCAGCTCAGTGGTTTTCATCTGTGTGCTAGATTAACTGTGTATAAAAGCAAATCGAAAAACAAAGCAGGGAGAGGGGAACCCACAGCTCTCTTATTTTGCGCAGAACTTTGCAACTGTATATGTCATAAAATCAGATTGTTATAATACAGTATCTTGAGTTAGGATAAGCGAAAGAATGGCTTGGATGCTTTTTAACCTTTGTAAAGGTTATGTTTGCATTAACTCTCTAAATGGACTTTTTCTCCCTCCCTGGATGAATCTGTCCACTGCTAATGAATGACTTGACCCACTTCTTAGGGATGATTAGGAAGCAGCTTGTCTAGCTTGCTGCACATGTTTTTTACAGGCTTAAAGTTAAACACTTACTGGAGGGAAGGAAAAAAAGAAAGTGTTATGAGACTGCTTTTGATGATCTTTTTGTGCATCTTTGCCTGTTTTATTAAGCAGGAAATAACTGTTTTGTCTTTATATCTATTGGAGCAGCAGTGACTTCTAAGGCAGCAGGTTGCTTGAAGTTATATTTATGCACTTGCAAGTCTTATCAGTTCTCTTACTTTGTTAGAATTATAGAGTTTAATGCATTAGGAACAGGCAATCCTCCCCAAATCTTATCACTGTACTAAAGAAAGTCAGTCAGTAATAGTTTTGTTGAATATGGCCTTGCAACTTGCATTATTTAGATACAAAACGTGATAGTAATACTTGATAACTGGAATGGAATCTGAAGTGGGAAGGAAGTCCTCACTGCACTGATTAGAAGCAGATGCTGATTTCCCTGTTGGATTCTTTGGAATGTAATTAAAATGCTAGGTTTTTAAACATACAACTTCTGTGACAATTAAACTTCCAGTATAGAATAAATTGGTAGGTTGTTTTTTTCCTGTTCTTAACAAGCAAGTTCTAGCTGGCACAGCTGTCAAGTACATCTTGTGAAAGTTAAGTGTGGGGAAGCCAGATACGTTGGCAAATTTAACTGAAGTTCTGTTTTGCAACTGATATGGAAAGCAGCATTCTGGTTAGGACTTCCTTACCCCCATGGTGAAATTTCTTGTGTGCTAGAGTCTTCTACTGCATTGTCTTTCCTACAAGGCGTGGATAATCGCATAGTTGTGTTGAAGATAAATTTAGCTGTTCTAATGTTTTAGTGATGTTTCTGCATGTGGCAGCTGTGGGAGATGGCAAGCACTATTGTAGGTTACAGATCTTCATTCTGTGATAGTCTTAAGCTCCTGTATTTTTAGTTCTAGGGACTTCTACTTCTGACAACTGGTAGAAAGGTAACAGGCAGTAGAGAACAGTTCCCTTAGTCGTTGTGCTTCTTAGAGGCAGTTACGATTTCACTGTTAGGCTCTCTTGAGCTGCTGGTTAGTATTGGAGGATGTTGTTTTACACACCTACTTGAGCCTCCATCATCATTCTAAGAGATGACCAGATGACTAATAGATAAAATATTTTAAAATATTTTAAGTACTGTAACTATAATTCAAAAGGATACGGAAGTAAACTAGTTTCCTGCAAAGACAGAATCATCTAAAGTACGGGGAGATGTGTATTATATTCTTCCTGCTTCTCTTGTAAATTGTAAACTGTCTTGGTGTCAACAACTGTCTTGGTGTCAACTGTTCACTTTGTCAATAACTACCTCCTGAGTTCAGCAATAATTGACAAGGTAGACATTCCTCCAGTGAACTAAATGTATTGGTTAGATTAAATGTAATTAATGCTGTGGGTCCTGTCAGTACCTTTCAGTTTCATCTTTTTGATTTGTAAGTTCTTGACATGATGTCTGGAAACAGGTGATCAGTTATAAGACTTTGTCTTCATAAGAAAACATTTGTAAAAGTTCTGTTTCAGAGACTGGCTTTGAAGATTAACTTTCTTCATAGTTAATACAGATGTATTCTTTCAAGATGCTAAAGGCTTAGTCTCAGTTCTGCAGGGTTGTTTTGTTTTTTACCATCTGGAGTGAGAAGTACTTGATCTAATGCTTGTATAACTATCAAAGGGGCTGAGAATATAGAGACTGTTTTGTCACAATTCAAATTTTTATTCATGTGAAGGGCTAGTCAATGGTTTCAGAAATCTGGATTTAAGTGACAAAAGTGAAAGATGGAGGCGAATTGCTATGCCCTACAATGTTAAATGCAACGAATAACTCCAGTTTGGGATGGGGTTTATTCTTGTCTTTTGTTGTGTTGAGGGACTTATGCTTCAGATTTCCCTAAAGAATGTTTTCTGAAATGTTAAACACCACTTTATTAATAAGCAATGTAAGACAGCATGATGAGCAGTCGCATAGCATTAGCTTAATAATAAAATGTTGCATTTATCCTTTTCTTACTGTTCTTGTCTGTTTATCAGATATAATGTCCAAAGCTGTGAGCCTTCTCATTAAACCTGAATCTGATTAAATTATTAGTGCTTTAATAAATAAGTAAAATCAGGTGTTGTATGCCTACTGGATGATGGAACAATAAATACGTTAAATACCTCATTTACTTTATAAAGGACTTAAGTTCGTAATACTAATGTAAGCAAGGGCTGCTTCCTACATTAATTTACTGAAAATATGCTTATCCTAGTCTTGCTAAATCACAGTGGAAAATAGGAGCTGTTATGCTAATTGTAGTCATGGTGAACAGTCCTGAAAACAGCAATTTGCACCGATTTTACTTGGCTTCAAAATGCATAGAGGTTACAAATATCCAGACAGACATTGATTCTTTGAGAGAAGGTGCACAGTTAAATTTAGTGAAGAGCCAAGAAGCTGAAAACAATATCCTAGCACTGGCTATATTGGGATCTACAGAGATTGTGGACTTGGCAGTATATCCTGATCTAAATGCGCCAGACTCATTAAAAGATGAATCTTCTCTCATTCTAGCCAAGATAGTGTGAGACAAGACTCCATGCCTGTTATCAGATGCAGACATTGCAGATGGGAATCTGTTTATTTCTGAATCTTAATGCCTTAGGGTTGCCAGAAAATGTAAGGGGGGAAAAATATACTTTTTTTTTCCCACTGATGCTATTTCAGGAAGTTTCCGAATAGTTTATCAACTGTGAAATCCAGCATCTTTCCTACAAGAGCATGTGTGGCTGGGGGACAGGCAAGAGTTATGCAACCCTCTGTAAGTCATTCTTCATTGTGTAACAGTAATGGAGAAAATATTACTTAATGGTGAAGGCAGAAAGATGGAATTTAACGAAAATTCACCATAGCTCATGTAAGTGATCTATTGCAGGTGCTGTGGTGTAGCAAGAGAAAAAGGCAGTGGGGGAGTTTAAGAAGGCTGGGACCACTCTTACAAGCCCCCTCTGTATCGTTTCACCCAAATATTTTTAAAGTCTATTTTTATTTTTGCACACATGTTGTATGCATATGTTCTTATAATGTAACAGTGTAAGTGTCAGATCTCGGTGATTTATAAAACACCTCAAAGTTGCCTTGGTTGTGCAATATTGTGGCAGGCCGTTAGTTCTGTTACGTGTAAAAATGCTGCTGCCTGCTGTGCCAGCAGGTGCAGTGTGTATCTTCTGTGAGTTGTGTGACGTGCAGTTCCTCACAATTAGCTTGGGGAAGAATAAGAGAAATAATGGAAAAAACTGGTAATGCATCAGTACTGAAGTTACCAAAGAACCTTTTGTGTGTACCACACATCCACAATGTTACCCCTATCGTTTCTGGGGCCACGAATTTGCGGTTTTTAACTCCCTGACCAGTCATAAAAATATCGCTTATGCCGGCTTTAGGTCTATTTTGGCTCGGAGGATTAACTGAACGGCGGGGCTGAGAAACAAAGCTGCCCGCCCGCTTTGAAGTCGCTGTGGAGCGCGCTTCCCCCCAGCGAAAGCGGCGCCGAGGGTCGAAGGGACGGAGCGGCTCGGGCACGTGCGCCCAGGTGGCGCTTCCGTTATACGTCACATCCGGTTCCGCGCGCGCCTGTAAGGGTCCGCTCGTTGCCACAGCGCCGGAAGTCCCCTCCGCCTCTTCCGGCCTCGCATGGCGCCGTCTCTTCCGGTGCGGGGAGTACTATGGTAAGCCGGTCGCGTCAGAGAGAGACGGGACGGGCGCCGCGGGTCGGAGCGGGGTGCTGAAGGGGCTGGGCCGCGGCTCCCGGCCGGGCCGGGGGGGCTCCGGCTCCGAGCCCGGAGCGCGTCGTCTCTCAGCACCTCTTGCGGCGCCTCTCTCCCGCCCCGCTCCCGGGGCAGCCCCGCCGGGCCCGCGGTGACGTGGCCGCCCGGGTCCGCCCCGCTGCGTCGGGTCGGATCTCCATGGGCACGGGCCGGGGCGTCCCCGCCGCAGGTGGCTTCTGTGAGGCCGCTGGGGCGGCAGGTGGGGGTGATCCTTGGCGTACTGGGGAGGGCTCGGTATCGATTTGCCTGGAGAGAGCACAGTAAGCGCTGGGCTTCTGCCCCGGGGAACGGACGTTTGCAGTCTGTGATACTGCTTGGTGCTCGTGGTACCGAACAAAACGTGGGTGTGCCTGCAGATACTGAGAGCAGCGTGAAATACAGGTGTGTCTGTAAGCTGATTAAGTCTGGGTAGGTAACCAGCTTGGAAGCACCTCTCCTGTCCTGAATTCTGGTCTGTGTCAATGTGAAATCAGTCATCGTTTGTAGTAACAGGACTTGTATTGTTGTAAATAAAATTGTTATGGAGAGGCACAGTTGAATTTAAAGTTAATTATATCAACGATTTGGAGTGAGCTTTTGTTATGGAAATAGTTCACATGTAAAGGCTTTTTTTGTTGTTGTTGTTTGTTTGTTTTAACTGGGGTTTGGGTAAAATATTTAATTAAACTTTAACTTTCTTAAGGGGACAATACATCTGTTCCGCAAATCACAGAGGTCATTGGTTGGAAAGTTAACACATGAATTCAGGCTGGTTGCAGCAGATAGAAGGGTGAGTATTTATTTTGGAAATAAATAAAGATATTAGCTGTGATAAGTTGAGACACACAATTAATTTTATCAAATTATGGGAAATATATAAAGATATATATATATAGCTGTACTTTTAAAAAGAAGTGATTATTTCTTAAATTTAGTTTTACATTGAGCTTATGCATCAGATGATAAGATTATCACAGTAATGCTATCTGCTTTAAATACATTTGTATGCCAGAGTGTACAGATACTGTATGATTATTTGTGCTATGAATAGTAAGGATGCTTCTCTATTTTTAAATTGAGTTGAACTTTCTGTGGGGTTTGAGTTCTATGGCCTGTCCCTGATAATTAATTTTCCTCAGAACTGTGCTTATGTTTAATGTATCAGGTAGAACTGTAAGCTGTAGCTGCCCAGGTGTTTTTGGGACCAAATTTCTAGCATAAAAAATGGAACCTGCTTAGGTCTTTTGGCTGTACTTCTCTGTCAAAACTGAGGGTGGGAAATAGAAAGCTGTCGTAATTCTGTCTTGAAAAATCAGGTAGAATGTGCTGTGGAGGGGTGTTTTATCAGATCAGAAAATGTTTTAAGCGTAGTACATAATGCTGTTTGAAAACGAGTTTGGGGGCAATGTGTAAAATTTAACTAGAATATGAGATTGTTGCCCTAAAGTGAGTTGTACGTTCCTGGGAGAAACAGAGAGAGTTCTGCTTGCATGATGGAAGTGCTACAATATTGTGTTTTTTGTTTTTTTTAAATAGGTATACTTTTGTCTTGATATTTCACATCTTCCAAAATTTACATGTTTATTCTCCTCAACAGTCCTGGAAGATCTTGCTGTTTGGTGCTATAAATTTAATATGTATTGGCTTCCTGCTAATGTGGTGCAGCTCTACAAACAGCATTGGTAAGTGGCTCTCTTGCAATGAAGTTTCTAACAGCTACGCTGTGTTTCTGCACTCGTGATGCTCCAGAGTACTACAGATCAAAGCTCTGTGCGTAATGGAGTTGGGTGACTGAGAAGCCAGCTTTGTAAGGTGCCTTCTTTTCATTTGCCATGGTCATTGTGGAAGCATTTCTTGCAGAGAGGTGTGCAAGAATTTCCAGACTTGTTTTTTTTTTTTTCCATGTAGCATTCTCTGTCTATAAGAGTACAAAAAAACAGAGTTCTAAATTAGTCCTCAAGGCTGTTCCTTATAGAAGTAATACTAGCAACACTGAGTGATCCTCGTTTGCGGTTGGTTGAAGGCAGCTGTAGCAAAAAACAAAAGCAGTGTGGCAAAAAACATTCTCTAATTTCAGGATTGCCTCTCTTTAATGTTTTGTATTTTACCTGTTTTTGTACAGGAGCTCCAAGATGCTCCTCATCAGCAGTACTGAAAGTAGAAAGCCCCATATTTTCAGTTTGTAACATAAGTTTTCTTGCTATTTTAGATGAGTTAGAGAAGCAAAACTAGTGAACCTACTTTTTCCTGCAGTAATGTATGTATGAGATCTCTTGCTTTGGTGAAGTGCGTTAAAAGAAGGTCTCCCAGCTTCTCTGTGTTTAAGAGCTTAGTTGCAACTATTTATTCCTGGTAGCTGAATACTTTGTGGCTGGGCATTTAGTAGAATTTGGATGGCCAAAATCAACCTGTTCATGAAGTGAGAGATGCTGGTGTTTTCAAAACATTCGTATTACATGCACATACAAAAAAGAGACTACTCTGCAGTATCAGCAGAGATCATTTGTTTAGATAGAAAATGGCATAGAGATGCAATAGAGGGATTTAGGAGAAGAATACAAGTGACTGAAAAATTATAAGATTTAAATATTTGCTTTTTTTTTTTACAGCTTTAACTGCTTACACGTATTTGACAATCTTTGATCTTTTCAGGTGAGTTTTTCCCATTTAATCTTACAGTTCATTTGTGTCTGGTTTTGTTTATTTATGTACATAGAAGATGTATTTACAAACACATACCAGAAAATCACCAGTGATGGAACACTAGCTAGTTTAAATATAGTTTAAATGAATGTAAAATTGTACATCACAATAAATAGGTGGGAAATGCTATAGCTGTGTTGACAAGGATCAGATTCCTCTGTTAATTTCAGACTTTTGCTTTGTACTCTTCATTTGTAAGTGTGATATCAGAAAATATAAAGAAGATTTTCTTGAAATACTTTTCCCTGTTAGACAGATTCAGGTCTGACCTCACGTTGCCTCTGGTATCCCTTCAGAGAAGCTCAGTTTGCATGCAAAATAAAAAAACTGTTTGTGCCTATCAAGATGTCAGTGGAAAATGCATTACGTTTGGGGTTGTGACAAACTTGATTTAGGCTGAGTGATGTTCTGCATTGGATGTTGATGGTAGCCCTTGAAAGTGCAGTATGTTATAAGTATGACATTGTCTGTCTCTTGACAAAAGCACTTTGGCTGCCAGTATGCTAATGTTCTTTGCTGTCCATTTTCTGGGGACAGCTTAGATGTCTTTGTAACATCCTTTCTGTTTCCTGACAGTCCTTTCTGGATTCACTGGTAACCTCATTGGGATAGTGATGAAAGGGTTGAGTTCATGGTAAAATGTTACATTTGATAATTCAGTTCTGATGGCTGAAGTGTGTGCGTACACGTGTATACTTTGGAGATTGTGAAGGCCATACTTGTTTATTAGAGTCTAATTTTCCCCTTTTTTTTTTCTTCAGTTTGATAACATGTCTCATAAGCTACTGGGTAATGGTGAAGAAACCCAGTCCAGTCTATTCATTTGGGTGAGTATTGTTAACAAGATTCAGTGCTTGATAATACAGCATTTGATTCATTGTTGAATATCCTTGCTTATGTTCTGTAACAGTCACCACAGAGAACTGATACGTGTAGAGATCGGTTCTCTGAAGAATAGGCACGGTATACAGGAGGAGAGGAAAGGGAAGAAACAAGAAAAAGAAACTAAAAATCACACTAAGAAATGTGTGATTTTAAGCTGGAAATCGTAGTTTTTCTTCTGTCAGAACAAAGGTTTGTTTGTGGTAATTGGAATTCTGGCTTAATTAAAAATTGTTTTGTTTCCACTTTCTTCTCTATCTCCTCTTGAAAGAATTAGAAGTAGTAGGTCTATTCCACTTGCTTCTCTACAAACTGCAGTGCATTCAGTGAGTTGCTGAAAGTTCTGTAACTTAATTCTTAAATTTCAGGTTTGAGAGGTTCGAAGTTCTGGCTGTATTTGCTTCTACGGTTTTGGCACAGCTTGGTGCTCTTTTTATACTGAAAGAAAGGTAGGGATCTGTACATTTTTCTTTAATTTTTCTTGTGTAGGAAGATAGTCCACATTGAGCGAAAGCATGTGCATTCTACAAATGTTATCTGTAGTGATAAATTGTAGTAAAAATATTGGTAAACCTAACCTCTAATTTATATTGATTACTCTGCACGGGGACTTTAAATAAAATGATAGGAATTGGTAATTGAAATTTAACATCTGTCAAGGAAAAGATGGTGTTTTTAGGAATGATATTTTCCAAGCACTGTTAGGAACTTGATGTAATATGTCTCCCTAGGCATCTTGACTTATTAAGTTAATTACTAAAAAAACCTTTTTTTTCCTCTAAGTTGCACTGTGAAGTGAAGCAACATCTCAATATTTTAAGGATCCGAATGTTTAAGCTAGCAATTTCATCAGTCCCACAAAACTTGCTTTAGCTTTAATTTGATGTACAAGAGGTTCCAGGTGTAGGTGGTGTTTCAGATGTTTAGCCCGAAAAATTATTCTTAAAAAATGAAAAGGCTTTTGTTAACACCTAGAATGGAGGCAACTTATCTTCCTTTTTCCTTTTGGAAGGTTTTATTTTCTCTATTGAGGCGTGTATTAACAATGTAGAAATGTTACAATATTAGTTGATCTTTTGTCCCAGAATACACTGGAATAGATTTTAATAATGAGACACCATGAAAGCCTCCAACTTTTCTGGCACTGGCTTAAGGAAATTCTCAAAACTTATCCTAGGTTTTTCTTTGTTATAGCTGAAGGTTATTTCTTATCTCACTGGTGGGTAAAAACACAACAATTTTGTATCCTCACTGCAGAATCCAACATCTGCTTTATTTGACCTTACTTAGTGAGAAACTGTAAGTCAGGGTTTTCAAACTCTCTTTGTTCTGATTACCTGCAGTAACAGTGGAGAGAGTAGCAGTATTTTCTGACATGTTCATTCACAAGCATCATTTTAATGTGCAGACAATACCTGTGATAGCTGTCGTGTATGTGGCACAGTGTGGAAATAATTGGAAAATCTGTCTTGCTTCGTGACAGTGATTCATATTTTCATAATTTCAAAAACTGATGTGCTTGCTTAAGTAATTTGTTTTTCCCAAACTTATATCTGTTAGTTTTTTGTATGGATGGCAGCTATTTTTTCGGAACTTAAGTATGCTTCAGTTGTCAAGTCCTTATTGTATAATGTAACTCAAATTTTCCATTGTTTTTGTAGCGCAGAGCGATTTCTGGAACAGCCCGAGATACACACGTAAGAAATTATTTTGATATATGAAATGAGAGGTTTTTCACTTTCCCTTTGTATTCCTAATTCTTAGTCTAGCATGTTGTAGCAGAAATGCTGAGTCATGGCCTCGAACCATGAGCTTGAGCACCTGGTAGGAAGGCAGGGTCAACCCAGGGGGAGCTCAGGTGCTTGTAATACATCTGAGTGACTGGAAGGGGTGCATCCTGGCTCTTCCCCTCCCAGACCTCATTTAAGGGAAGACATTAGACATTTGCTATCAATTGTTCTTTGTCTCCCTATGATTCTACAAAACTTTAGAGGTAGGCAGTTAATGTAGGTGGGTTTTTTTGACATTTGGAGGCTGGGTGCAGAAGAGAAAGCCAGGTTAGTGCTCACATTGTAGGAAAGACTCTGAACATACAGACCTGCTGACTGGCCTCAGTGCATTCATAGTTTGCAAAGTGTTGTTGTGTCTGCTGCCTCTTGCTAAATCATGCATTAGGAGGCTTGGTATGTTGGAGGGAAAGATGCTGTAATCATTAGGGAACTTATTAGGGAATTTATAAAATATAAAGGGAATTTATTACAAGGACGGCAATGACTGCAAAGAACATGGGAAAGGGAGAAGAAGGGGTGGAAGATGTGATGAAATAGTAGTTCTAGTGAAGAGTAGGGGCCCTGTGCCCTTTCTCTAGGAAATTAAATATTATTTCTGCTAAAGAGGCAATATATTTATTAAACTTCAAAGGACAGTGTGTATAAATATACAACTGCAGATATACATATGTATGTGTGTGTACATACACATGTGTGCAATTACTCAACATTATGAACATTGTGTTCAGTGTGATGTGATAATGTTAATGCATGATATTTGGTGATCTCATTTTTTCCCCCTGAAATGCTCATATGCTGTCAGTTATTAGACAGTATGGTAACTTATCTTACTTGCACTTTTCAATTTCAATGAAAGCTGCAAAGTGGGTATGACATTATTAGCAGTAATTACAGCTTGGTTTCATGCATATTGTTGATAATATAAAATAGCTATCTTTTTTTTTCTCTCCCTAGGGGGCGACTGCTAGTTGGTACATTTGTGGCTCTTTTCTTCAACTTATTTACAATGCTTTCTGTGAGGAATAAGCCTTTTGCTTATGTCTCTGAAGGTATGTGATTAAAATATACTAAGAATTAAGAAGAGGTTTTAATGTTTCTATTTTATGACGGAATAACTTGTCTGGTTAACTTCCTTAACTAGCTGGTTTATGTTACTATTACTTCTGAGCTTAATGCAGTTTACAATTGCATTCCACATTTCATCACTGATTTGCTTACGTGGCTCTCAGAATTTCTATGTAACTGTTGCTGAAAACTGAGTATTGCCGTAATACTGAAGCACCCTTTATTTTTTATCTTCTAAATTCATATTTCAAATTTTACTTTAAAAACATTCTGCTGGTTTATTCATGGACTGAAAATAAATGAATGTAGTAATTCCTCCTTAACAGCACTTTTACCTCCCACTTTTCCACTGTGAAATAATCTTGCAGACACTCTCACTAGCTGCTGGGACACTGACTATTTTGGATACTGGTCAAGTGGGAGAAGTTGTTTTTTCCTTGCTTTTCTGTATCTTTTGCCATACACAATGCTTCATTTCAGTGAGTGTAATTTTGTGTAAATTATGTAGTTGTAATTACTATGTATGCATTATATATTATGTGATGTAGAGAGAACTATGTTGAACATAACCTGAAATTATATTTGTATTTAGTCAGTTCAGGTTGTTAAATGAAACAAGCGTTTTACTTCCTGCCTAGAAAAGCCAGACTTTGTTAATGTGACAGTGATTCTGCTGAGATGCATTTATTTATACACAGTGTAATGGGTTCTTCCCTTAAATTAAAACTTGGAAGTATTTTCTAAAATTGATTGCTTTACTTATAGTCATTTCATTAACTTTCTTTTGAAGCTGCAAGCACGAGTTGGCTTCAGGAGCACGTTGCAGATCTCAGTAGAAGGTAAACCTCTGTTTTTTTTAGCAGTAAACTTCTGGGAGGCAGTGTTGTTTTTTGTGCATAATAGCAAATTTGAAAGATGTTGAGACAAGAGCAGTTGTGTTTTAGAGGTTTTTAAAGCAGCATTTTCTACTGATCCAACATGTGGGCTCCAGTTAAAGCATTCTCTCTCCTATTTCCAAGATGTGTCAATCTCATAGGAATGCATCTTTCTGTATAACCTTCCTTTTGAATGCATTCAGTACACTGTATGTAATTCTCCTTGGAAGGGGTGAGGTAAACTAGCTTTGCTTGGTGCAGACGTGAACTGCGTTTCTCAACAGCTGTTACTTAACTGGTCAATATATCTTAGAGTGTTTTTTTTAATTTACTCTGTATAATAAGCAAGCAGCTGGGATGATTGCAGTTTAAGTGTAATATGTGAAACTGGCTATGGAATCTCATCACCTATCCAGCAGAAAACTGGAGAGCCTGTGTCTTCCAGGCACTGATTCAAAGTTTCTTATTCATCTTAGCTTTTAACTCTCCTGCTGTACTATTACCTGAATGCAAGACAAAATAACTTTCAGATATTTTTGTCAGATATCGCAAGCGTTTACTTTTAGTTATATGTACCTTTTTTAGTACTTATGCTGTTGATATGAAAATTTGAATGTCAAACTACTGTAAAATGTTAAGTATGAGAAGCGTTAGAAGGGCTTTTAGGGTTCTTGGAGGTATCATTTGCTGTGACTGCAGGGTGCCACATTCTGAAGTAGTGGGTCTAACTCTTATGGTTTTGTGGTTTGGAAGTAGTAATGAACAACTAGCTAACAACTGCTTGTCTGGTTTTGTTTCAGTATTTGTGGAATCATCCCAGGACTGAGTAGCATCTTTCTACCACGGATGAACCCTTTTGTCTTGATTGATATTGCTGGAGCTCTAGCTCTTTGCATTACGTATATGCTCATTGAAATCAAGTATGTATAGTTATTGTTTAATGAAATTCATTTTATATCCATTCTGTGGGAAGTTGACTTTTCTTATGTGAAAAGAGTGTTCTCATCAAAAGTTGTATTATGTATGAATGAATTTTCAGTTGCATTAATGTATTTACCATTTCTCAAAGATACGTAGTTAAGATCTTCTCAATTTGTATGTAGTTTCTTCTGTTTTTTTTTCATTTTTCTTAAAGTCCCCACGCCTTCCAATAATAGCACTCCCCTTTTTCCCTTATTTTTTTTTCTTCAGCAATTACTATGCTGTAGACACAGCGTCAGCTATAGCAATAGCTTTGATGACATTTGGTACAATGTACCCCATGAGTGTCTACAGTGGGAAAGTACTGCTCCAGGTAAGGCAATATTGCAAAAGAATTTTGGGGGGATTTCAGTTTTGTAAAACGTCCTTGTCTGTTTTAAGGGTGTAAATGGGGAATATTCCAAGAGGAATGTATGATAAAGGGCCACAGGAATTGTAAAAACAGTAAAAATGTTCAGCATGAAGTAATAAGAACATGTTGTGTCATATCATTGGTCTTGTGTAGGTAAACTGGTTTTAAAGGCTCTGTTATTTAATCAGAGCCAGTTAATCTTTAGTGTAACTTTTCTTTTTCTTTTCAAGACTACCCCACCACATGTGTTTGGCCAGTTGGATAAACTTCTTAGAGAGGTAAGTCAGTGTTATAATACATGACATGTCATGCACAGCCAGTGTTAAGTAAGCATTCAGGAATATGAAGAGTTTTTATGGCTAATCCAAGATGATCCCTCAGGGATTTCTTAATTTTTTTTTCTGAATGTAGAATATGTGGAGTTTATTATCTGAGACAAGTAGTGTCACAGAGGTATCTGGCACTTGGCTTTTAGAGCGGTGTGTGTTGTTGGTCAGTTGATTCTTCTAAGTTTTAACCTACTGTGGAAGAGGCTTACCAATGTAAGTTGAGGGAAAGAGGAGTAAAAAATGCTGTTTACAGACCGTATCAGGTTTACATGATGATTCAGTTTCACAGTGAGAGCTACTCTAACCTGAGCTACTTATATCCACTCTTCTGGTGGATTTAGATATTTAGAGAAAGGGATAAATAAATGTTTATGTTACAATTAACAGATCTATTCCATTTTGTAGTCTGGAAGCTGTTGTTTCGTTAATGAAAATGTTGGTGTTCAGCTGTGTAAATAAGTATTCTAAATATTCTAAGAAGATCTGAACATTTCTAACTTCTCACATTTCTGGATATTTGTGAAAAATTAGGTTTCAACTTTGGATGGTGTCTTGGAAGTTCGAAATGAGCATTTCTGGACATTAGGTTTTGGCACTTTGGTAAGTAATGTCTTGAAAAAAAGTTTATGTAAATAAAATTAGTACAATAGTTATTTTAAAGAAAAAAGACAAATGTGTTGAGTCAGTGTTCAGTCTTTTTCTGTGATCTATTAAAAAAAAAACACTTATTTTCTCCCACCTTATGCTTTTTTAAAGTGTTATTGGTTAATACTACTCATGTATGTAGCAGCTCTGAACTACAGCATTTCAGACCTTATCTTGTGTTTTGGCACTCCATACAATAGTAAAGACATTTTTCATAACATGTTAGTGTAAAACCTCTCTGTGAGGAGAAAAAACCTGTAGACCTCTGCACAAAAGATCTGCAGTAGAATAGTATTTTCAGCATTTATACGTAACAGGAAAAAAAAAGTGCAACACAATTACACATATACACTGATATTCTACTGAAAGAAAGAAGGCCTTTTTAGTGATCTAGAATGATCACAAACAACTCAGTTATTCTTGAATTGATGTTGTGATGGTCAGAAAATTAGGACTGTTAGATTTCTTTTTATTATTTCTACTTCTTAATTGTTCCATTAAGCTACTAGTTGGAGGGAGAAGAAGGGCTTGGTCAGACCTTTGCTTGTGCATTTTCTACTGGCACCTTCCAGATTGCAGTAGAAACTTCCAGAGACCTGGGTATGCTCTCAACTGCTCCATCTGACATAAAAATACCCTAAATTAGCAGAGGCTGTGAGCCATCTTTTATTAAGCATGAACTGAAAAAGAATGTGAGGGGTTCATTTTAGTAATTTTTCATCAGTAGTTCAAGGTGAGCAATGCAGCATTACTGAGAGGTAGGCAGGGATAGCTTACAGACACATACGCTTTACGGAGAAAGTCAGTCTGAGTTCTGTGAGGGGCAGTGCCTTTCCTTTATTCTTGCTCAGGGTTTCATTTTTGGCATCAACCATGCACTTTGTTGACTTTGTCTTCTGTCTGCTCCAGCAGCCTAGCGATGAGAGGTTTTCTTGAGTGTGATATTGAAATTTCTGTGCTTGCTTCTTTGCTTGGGCCTTTTTTGTTATTGCTTTTTGTTTTCATGCCATCCCATGTTGCATTTTATAGTTCAGTTTGAAGACTCAACTTTTCCTGAATAATGGTCTTGATGTTGTTCATGAGGTCAACACATCAGCAAAGATCAAAATCTGTTCGTGTAATGGAATTCTTGAATATGCTTCCCAGTTTAGTCGATAATCTCCACTGAGAAAGGTCTTTGTGTGATTCTCTGCAGGATAACTTTGCTTCTTCTTGAAAGTATGTGGAGAATCTTATGAAGGTGACAGTTATCAGCCAACTTATTCTTATCATTTTTTTAGGCTGGATCAGTACATGTCCGAATTCGAAGAGATGCGAATGAGCAAATGGTACTTGCCCATGTCACTAACAGATTATACACACTGGTCTCAACCTTGACTGTTCAGATTTTCAAAGATGACTGGATCAGACCTACTTTATCATCTGTGCCTATTGCAAACAATATGCTGAACCTTTCGGATCATCATGTTATTACAATGCCGTCTTTGAAAGCTGCTGACAACTTGAACCCTATTACATCTACTCCAGCAAAGCCCAGCAGCCCACCACCAGAATTTTCTTTCAATACACCAGGCAAAAATGTGAATCCAGTTATCCTTTTAAACGCTCAAACAAGGCCCTATGGATTAGGCCTTAATCACGGATCCACACCTTACAACAGTGTACTCAATCAAGGATTTGGAATACCGGGAATGGGAGCAACTCAAGGATTCAGAACTGGGTTTACAAATGTCCCAAGCAGATATGGAACAAACATTCGTGGTCAATCCCGACCATAATAAACAGCATTATTTATTGTACTTAAGGGTATTGACTTAATTATTTTATTACCCAATTTTTATAAACATTTGGAATGTCAAAGCATTCTAAATGGCTGGGAACAAGTGCATTGTTCATATTCGTGAAATGGTTAAATTGCTTTTTTTTTTATGTTAACAGTAGCCTGTGTAATGCCACAAATGTTTTCCAGACTTACAATACTTTACAGGTATTTTTTATAGTGTCTACTTTTATTCGGCTTTCTACTCACTCTTTTTTTTCCCCATGAATGTATCTAGATTACAGCACAACTACATAAGAAAGTAAATTTGTGACTAAGTAATGCTTTTAACTAATGTGAACAGCTTACTGAGTGCTGAATGGTTGAAAGAAAAGGAAACCGCAGGTGTGCAAGACTCTATTTTTGAGGATGTTTTGATTGCTGTATTAAGCCACGTTTTGGCAAAGTCACAATTAGTTTTTCCAGGGTTGCAGAAGTCCTTCAGTACTCATATTGTGGCCATTGTAAGGACAATCTGGCATTTCAGAATCTAATTAATTTTATGAGACACAGTTTTTAACACTTTTGTTGATGCCTTTATAGAAATTCATATGGCTCAGCAACCATTTTCTAGCTGTAAGTTTTCCACATCCATCTCTGATATTTCTTTTTGATTTAATTTCAGAATAAGCAATATACTGGGAAATAAAGGATTTCAAACTTAAGATTTTACAAGCACTTCTTTTTTACAGTTAACCCTGTTTAATATATAGAACAGATGTCTGTTTTGTTTCTGAAGCCAGTATTTCATTTTTCACTATGGAAAGTATTCTGCGATTTGATTGTGACTTTGTATTTTGCCTCTTTGTATTTTTCATGTAGTTTCAGGAGAAAAAGATTACCTACTTCTCTGCCTAAGTTTCTGTCCAGAATAATGTCAGTTCTTACAGTCAGTGCTGGAGTGCTTAACATTTGGGGCACACTGGGAACAAGACTGCTCAACTGTCTCTGCTTTTGCATTATTGTTCTACTGTGCGTATAGAAGGCCCTGTTTCTTCACGGCCTTTCTCAGAAAGATTTTCCCTCTGCTTGTTTTTTCTGCTCTTCTCTGATGGTAACAGGGAAAGGCTTTGTAGAAATACATCCGCTTTTTTTTTTTCTGTCCTCTCTTGCAATGTGCATCTTTTAATTCCCCGGCCAGTACCTCCTTTGCATTTTCTTCTGCATCTCTTGGCTGTTCAGGAACGGGTTGCCCATTCCTATTGTTTCACTTGCAACTCAGGGTGCTGTGTCTTGGCTTGCACCGCGTTATTGTGTATCCAAAGTCTCTCCGTTTGTCCCAGGTAGAGAGCTGTAGTATCTCAGGGACTCCAAGTGTAATGATGTTTGTTTCCTGAAGCTAATGAGTTTGATAGAGCTTGTTCTCCTGTAGAGCTGAGTTGAGAAGTAGCTGCCTTCATTTCAGTTTTCAAGATCTGTGGCCTCAATGGTGGCTGAGGATTTTTTCTTTTTTTTCATGTGTGTTTTTTCTCTGCTGCTTCTGACACATGGAGAAGAGTGCCACTCCTGTGAACAAAGCAAGGTGACATTCTGCACGGAGGCCCCTTGCTGGGATTTTGTAGGCTGAAGGTAGTGTCCAGACTACTGGCATACAGTAATGTAAGTTACACACGGGGGATCTAACTCTGTACTTTATTTGCAGCAACAATAATGGTTTCACTGCTGTCTTTGAATATGTAACCATCAGGAAAACAACATTTCAAAATCATGGCGCTCTGAGGTCGGTGTTAGCTCTGTAACCGCCATCCTCTCACTGCTCTGTGTTTGTGTAGTCCACTGGATGTGCCGTTGCTGCATGGAGACTCACAGAAGTACAGAATGCTTCAACAGATTTCCTGTACCTCCTGGGTGCTGAACTGGGCTGCACTCTGCACCACCTGCAACAGCGTAGTGCCAGCAGAATGTTTACATTTACTACTCCCACGTGGCCTATTGCAGAATTGTTCCTTACTCCAGTTTCATAAGCAACTTTTCCTTTTTGGTGACATTTGAAATATATTGTATTATATTGATTGCATGCCTACTTGTTTTTAGTAGAAAGTTAAAGCTTCATTTTATTGAAAAATAAATAAAAAAATGAAGCTGATCTTTGGTTTAAAATGCGAAGGGAGAATGGAATTCCAGAATTCTGAGTGCAATATAATCACTTGAACAAAATTATTTTTTTGAGTGATTGTTTATATATATATATCACATGTGCAGATGATAAAGGTTCTTTTAGAGATTAGAACAGCTTTTTAGCTGCTTTATTGTAATGAATATAATTCAGAATATTTGTTAAATCAACAGAGTAAAATGTCTCCTTTTATAAGAGGAAAATAAAATCAGTGTCATCCATGAATGACAAGGAAAAAAATGGTAATTTGTGTGCAGAATGTTGTAGTTATCTTTCACTTAGAGGAACAGATGTGGTTTATGGGATATACACTGAAGTGGCACCCATCTACGTGTTGAACTGTAGTTTTTGCTGGGCCTAGTTCCGATGTAGATGGGTCCTTGTCATATTTCTACCAAAAGCATTTTTATTGTGCCTTATCTTTTCTAATTGTGTTTTATTTATTTGTTGCTAGGTGCTCACAATCAAAAGAATTATATGGAATGTGACTGTGAATTGCTAACTTCTTTTGTCTTCATTCCTGGCGATAGGACTGCTATTCCAGTGAGAGGAGGAAAGAAGACCGGTACTCACTCTTGCCATTATTTCTGCCTAGAGAACAGTCTGCATTGTTACTCCCTTAGCCAGTTCTTGCTGCGTATGCTTAGGATCACTTCACTTGTAGCTCAGTGTAGCAAGTGCTGAAGAATGAGGGTTGTGCGTTATTACTTCTCTTGTGATGAATTTATAAGAGGAGTCAAAGCTTGTGTTACAGCACACGTAACTAGTGGAAACCCAAACTAAAAACCTGTTGAGCTCTGACTCGAGTTTGTTCCCTTCCCCCTTGTTAATAACTTCATACACCTCGAGGAGGACTGTGACAAGGCAGTGGACAGCTTCCCAGGAATGGTGGATTCATTTTTTACTTGACAGAACTGTGACTAACCCTATTCAAGGGAAAGTCCTTTGCTGATTTCTTTAGTTTTAAGATTACTTAAAATCCCTCCTGTTTGTTTCTGTCCCCTGGTGCAGCCATCTGACAGGGAAGGAGAAACCATCCAGGGAAATGAACTTCAACATAAAGCTGGGCTCTGAGTTCTGAGCTGATTACCCATACTGCACAGGCAGTCCTGCTCTTGTCACTTTTATCTTCCCTGGCATTTTACCATACTTGAGTTGATACAGACTGTCTCATACCTGCTTGTGGTGCTTTGGCTTAGAAGCAGTGAGGACCCATCTTGTATCATGTCTTCACTGACAATTTTGGGGTTTTAGATCCATAGTCATGTGGCTGCTGGGCTGATGTACAGTTTTCATCAGCAGTTTTCGAATGAATGACAGGTCATTTAAGTTGCCAGGATGTTTAAGTTGCTCTCCTCATCTAAAAATGACAGCTGTGTGCCTCTCGAAGGAAACCCTTTCTGGGCCACACATGCAGTTAAGAGAGGAAAGAAAATCATCCCTCTTTGTGTTGAGAACCACTGAATCTTATTACAGCAACCTCTGTGTCATTTCTTTGAACTGAGTGAACTTAAGAGAATGCCACACTCAGGGACAATTGCTTTAAACTGCATAATTATAATGCTGTTTCAACTCCCTGTAATAGATTTTTTTGTAAAAACTAGGCTTTCTGCAGTTACAACCCTCTGATCCCATGTTTCTTAATGAGGTCTGTTTTAGGTTAACCTTCATGTTCTTGAAGAACCAGAGTAGCAGTGTGCGTTGTGCACATCTCTATGTCCAGTATAGAACTTTCTAATGGTGGAAGTTTGAAACAGGCAAATACTGACTTCATCTTCTACCAGCTTAATTAATTAATATATTGTTTGATTTTCTTTTTCAGATGTCCTGCTTCTTCTGTTAACTGCTGTCATTGCAGGTAGATTTGTGCTGCCTTAGTGCTACAATAAATGTATTGAACAATGCCAGTAAGAAATGTACAAGTGTAGGGTTGTTAGAATGGTGAGTATCTTCTGATAGAGGTTCCTGGCTTTTTGATGTTGTCTTTTCACTCCTATACTTACAGATAGCACATAGCTTTTAAAATGATACCTACATAAAACTGCAGTTTCTAAAATGATCATATTCATAGTATGGCTACTTCTGATGTAATCTTTATTACAGTTTTCCTATTACTTTGGATCAAACTGTGAATGATTCTGAGGTGCACAAACACTGTGTTTGGTCGTTGCTCCCATATAGTGCCTGTTCTGTGTGCAGCTGAAGCACAGTGGAAGTCCCCCCAGCCCTTTCTGCTGCTGCTCACCCCCCACCAGCTTCTCCACCAAAAAGTATCCAGAAACAAGTGGGAAAAAATTGATTTTTATGCTGTATTCTTGTTTCCTGGTGGCCCTGCAGCCTCCCCCTTAAGGGAAGGAGGGAAGAGAACAGAGAGAGCAACAAGTCCCTATTATGTGTCAGGAGATCTTGCAGCTGATTTCATGATCATGTGATTTGGTTCAGCCCAGAGCAAAGTTTGTTTTAATGTGATTTTTGCCTTTTTTGGTAATGTGTTAAAAAAAAAATTCTGTTGCTGAAGGCTGCTAAAGTTGGTAACACCTTGTAAAAAAAAAAAAAAATAATTTGAGCTGAATACATCTGAAGGCATCCCCTACCAGAATCTGAATGCGTGACATAAAAACGGTGATAACAATGTGGGAAAACTCTGGAATTTTATTTTGGTCTATTCAGAGGTAAGACATTGAAAGATCAAATTATTTCTGGACTGAAACTAATTTTTATTTAATGCCATCTTTTATTTCTTTATATGGAACATTGAACCAGGAACAACAGAATCAGTAATCAGTGTAACAAGAGCTATTTTGCTTTGCTTCAGTGCACTCTGATGTAATTAAATAACAGAAGTGAAGGTGAGCAAACAACATTTAAAATGAAGTAAGATTTGCAGCCAACATTTCTGTCACAGGTTTAGATATTCCAGTACGAACACCTGGAGGATTTTGCTGAGGTTCTCAATAGTGGTTTGGTCAAGGTTTTCTTCGGTGTCCTCCATAGTGTGCCATACTTCAGGAAAAGGGGACGGGATCAGATGTAGGACTGGAACCCCTATGAGGAACAAAGTGAAATTTGGAAATAACTTTGGAGAACTTTTGTTAAGTAAGTTGATACATCACTGCTTATTGACAGTCAGATAACTACTCCTTCACTTTCTAGAGGAGTGTATACCACTGCAGTCCTACAATCTTCTTTCTTTTTTTTTAAAGTCTGTGGCTACAAGCCATCCGTTTCACTATTTTCTTCCTAAAATTGATACCCTCCATCAAGCACTTTCTTTTGTAAAGTATCTGCAGCTAGTAGTTATACTGTGATACCTGCCCTCTTTGTTTTTCCTGGATTCCATGCATTGTAGTGGTTCAAGTTGTGTTTAGGAGCTAGAGAAGGGCGGAGAAACCACTGCAGTTCCCAATTACTATGTTCTTATGCCAGTCTTAGGATTCAGCACTTTTTTGAAGCAGTTTCTAGTCCTCTCCTTAAGTAGTAAATTAGAATGCCTGTATTTTTCTTCCAGAAAACCAAACCACTGTTATCCTCAGATAAAAGGATTTACACTTTTAGGGGACTTTATTACTGTGTATGTGTGTATATTGATAGATATGAGCCACTAGTATGTTTGTACATGATGCAACTTCTAGATAAAAGAACTTAACTCGTTTGGCTGTTTCCTGATCCTTCTTTCAGGACAGTGGTGGAACATTGTTTCTCTTCAACATCTTTCCTGTTTTGCTGCTTTTCCTCATTTTTCAGCCAGCTACCACAAAAAGGAATCTTTATTTTCACTGGGTGTTATGCATTAGGTAAGGTTTTGAGGTCTATTCCCTGACCAGTTTCTCCCATGTAGATTTTCTTGTGTCCCTGGATATGTATGTGATAGCTGCATGTATTTCATTGGAGCTGAGTCCTGCCTTGCAGAAATGAAGGAGTCATGGAGCTGAAAACCCATTGAACAAGAGACTGTAAGTGCAGCTCAGTTAAAGGAATGTTCGCTTGGAAATGGAGAGGTGTGACTGCACTCATCTGCTTGCAGAGCTGTGTACTGATTCAGCATTACTCGGTAGTTGTAGATCACAAGCAGATGTAAACATAAGATCTGCATATGGAAGTATCTCCCTTATTTCCTATATAGCAGCTTTGAACTCATCTTACTTTCCTTTTGACCTTGTCCTTCTCTAGCAATGCAACTACTGTAGTCCTATGTATGGTGGATAGCTTCAACTAGAAGAACATGCTATATTTGCTATTCTTCTGTGGCTCACCTTTGTTTAGAAGGTGCCATACTTAGTACTTGAACATCAAATCCACACCTTGCACCTGGGCAAGAGCTTTAATCACCAACCTGTAGCTGTGCAAGTTGGGTAGCACTAATGTAACCACTTTCCCTTTCTTTGGCTGCTTTCTGAAAGAAAAGAACGAACATGGTGCCAGTGGTGTAGGTGTCTGCTGGGAGAGATCTTGGGTAGGGAAAATTTCAGGTATGCACTTCATGCATGTTAGGCATAGTAGTCCTTTGCTATTCTTACTGATTACTATATACACCTTTCTTATCTCTGCTCTAGTAAATGAGAGTCTAACTTGAATATTTTAGCTTTTGCAGGAGTTAGTGCCTTCAAACTTCAACAGGTAATTGTGAGCATTACTGTAAGTTTGCCAGAAGGTCTTCAGAGACTTTTATGATCTTTGCAAATGCAGCCCTTTTGTGTGTCTCACTGCTTCTAGAAATAGTAAGTAGCAGGCTGGTGTGGTGTGTAGCAGTAGTCCATTGGGTCAGTTACTCATCTTTGTGGAACACTGTACTGCTGGCAGAAATTTTCATTATTTCTGTGCCACTGGAGCTGTGCACATACAAAATGATGGTAAGGATGGTTCTATCTCTGCTTGTCCTCTGTTTTTCAAATCTATGACTCGGCCTGCATAACATCGGAGTTTGAAGCCACAACCTGGGGCAAATAAGCTGGGAAAAAACAAGTTCATACACATCTGTTTATATACTAAATGGAGCTTTCATTACTGAACTAAGCAATATTAGAACTGTCAGTACCTCTCAATAGAAATGGAACGTGGTCATCCTCAACCAAGCCTCGATGTACATTATTCTGGAAATACTGTGTTTCATCAAGGTGATTCTTCAACAGATTCATACTGTGTAGTTTCTGCTCTGTAATTCATGATGGAAATGACTGTTACAGCTTTTGGACAATATGAGGCATGTTAGCACAAATGAATTTTTCCTCCCTTGTGGAAGCTTATTCCATTAAGCAAGAAAAAGAAGCTGGTGACTGTCTTTTGCATTTGTTTAGTACTGAGAAGACCCCAAGACATGCTGTTACCATTGATTTACGGAAGTGAGAACTAAAACACAAAAGTGAAGCAGAGCTCAAGAGTCACAAAGTGGCCATCAAATCATGTTTTCCAAGTGTCTGTGAAACGTAGTTATTTTATTAATTAATGTATGTTATTTTATTAATTGTATGAAGATATCAATATTGAAGATGCACCAAATTTAACATTTGCATTATCAAATATTAGAACTGTAATGTAAAAATATGATCTACGTGGCTTTCTCCTTTGAAAACTATATCCTAAATCTTTAAATTAAGAGCCCATGCCCCTCTCCTTACCAATTGCTTGAAGTCTCTGAAACCATCGGCTAGTGTTTGGAAAATAATTGGGAAAGACAGGGTTTGGTGCGCCAATTAAATCCAGTAGTACCAGCAGGTCCTACAGAAGAAAGAATCTTTAGTAGAGTATTCTTAAAGTTACCCACCACCACACCAGCAGCAGTGAAACATCTTGGTTCCTGTGCAGATCATGACTGGGTCATTGACAGCTCCTGACAAAGATCTGGCTTTTCTATCACAGTGCCTGAGAAGAACTCATTAGCAGAACCCTACTCAGACCCAGTGCATTTTGCTGCCTTTCCAAGGAGGAGGGACAGACTGTTTGTCCAGTCCTCTTTCTGAAAAAGGCTGTGTTGCTTTGTTTACAGTCTGTGTTACATCCCTTTAAAAGAATATGTAACATGGGGAGAAAATTACTTCTTCCCCGGAGAACATCATCTGTCAAGGGGAAGACATTTTATGAGTCACGAGATAGAATGACAGAAGGAAAGTGGCTGAGCAATGAGTTGGGAAACCAGAAGGGAGGAGATGACAAAATGTTTGTAGGAATCAAAGGGCAACCCAGAGAGCCTGTTATAACTCTGAGATGTCTGATACTAAGGCTGAGCTGGGGGCTTTTTTTTTCTTCAAATAATCTTATTAGTTCTGTGCTCTTTACTGATCTTGTTGAAGAATCTCTACTGAAGGAGGTAGGTGCCCTAGTTTATACTGTAGTAAATCTGAATATTACATTTTCTTCTACAAATTCTCATACTTGCATTGAGATTTGTGCAGGTCCACCTGAAATGCTCTTGCCAGCTCTGTATTTTAGCATGTCTAAATTTTTCACAAATTTACCTCAGTTGGTTTTAGGTGAGGTTCGTGGTTTCTTGGCTGTTTGGCTTAACTGATTATTAAACAATTGCAGCTTGCTATTACTCATTATGGAAGTGAAGACACATACCATGCCCTGGAGTTGATTTGTAGTGGTTGAACCTGGTGGATGTGGAGTAGATACCATTTTTTGAGCCAAGTGTTGAGACCCATAGAGGGAATCAGAAGGGGACCACCGGACAAAAGCTTCTTCTCCATCAAAAAAGATAAGCTGAAGTGAAAGGTCTGGTCTTGATGTTGAGCTTGTCTGTTGGAAGAAGTAAAAGGTGACAGAAATGATTCTGGCCAGAGCATTGTGTAAAGAAAGAATATTGCAGTCAGATAAGCCCATTTGGTATAGCTGTATCTTCAGGGTATTGTATGCAAGGCTTCCTATGGCCAGTAATCTCAAACATGTCATGGTGACACAGTGATCAATTACTACTACTTATTAATCTAGCACAACGACGCATCCCCCACCCAGGCATGATTTTTTGGTTCTGGTTGAAAGTTTTATTTTTGGCTTCAGCGGATGTGAGCTGAGTATTTTGAGAAAGGTCTACAAAACCAGGCAGCCAGGACATCATTTCGAGCGGCAGAGGAGACATGTCAGCAACAGCTTTTGAGGTGAATGATAATATTGTGACAGTGCCTCAAAGGAATAGTATTCCTGCTACAGTTCTGCATCAGTGGAAATGAATTATGAAAGGAGTGTGGTTCACTGAGGGACAAAGAACAGTCAGTCATGAGAATGATCATTTCTTCTTCAGGGATACTTGCAGTCATTTAGGTAAATTTACCCTGAAGCCAAAGAGAGAGGAATAGATACACTCTTCCTTTTTGGCCACCAACAATATCACAACAGTGAAACTGTTGAAATGTATACGTGATTATTGTATTTAAGGTCACAAAGGAGACATCTGTGTGATACTCCTTCTCAAGGCAGGAGGAGCCTTTTTTTTTTTTTTTTCTGTTTACTAACTGAAGCCTTGTTTGCTCTGGCAGCGCTTCCTAATAACTTATAGCATGGCTAAACCCAGCTCAGCTCCAATATATGAACAGTGCTGGGAACTGTGATGTTGGCAGTTGCTGTGAATATTTTAACCCCTCTATGAATAATTTTTTTCTTCAAGTGGGATTGCATGATGTGGTTAAAAAGGTGGGGTCATTGGCAGCAGTCACGTCCTGTATGGGCCACAATTCCCAACTGTCTGGAGCTGATCCAATGCAAACAATAGAGGAAAACCTCTATAAAATGTTGCTCACGTAGGCAAGATCACTATTGATTATGCCCACAGCAATGTATGGATTTTTCTAATGGCATTGCCTTGCTGCTCCATTGTCCTTTTCATGGGACAGAGCTCTTCTGATAGCATTTGTTTTCACTACATTTTGGAGGAAATGGCATTAACACCATCTGAATTTTAGAAAGCAGTATTTGCCATTATTATTAGTGCTTAATGTGTTCCTGGATCTGGATCATGTAAAGAGATCTCTTTGCCCTTTTAATTTTAAAATTTACTTTTGTATAACTGAAGAAACATCAAGATAAAGATCACAGTTTCAAGTATAAATAGATTTGGCTGAAAGCATACCAAAGTCTGTTATGCTGCTGTGAGCAGAGCAAAAAGGTCACTGCTAATGGATTAAGCAGATGGATTCCAAAGTGTATTTTGCTAATGGGCTGTACCAGTGATGGTCTGTGCAAAGTAATTGGATTGCTTTTCTGTCAAATGCTGTCACCTTAATGAAAACTTATTCAAGAAATAATGTGTTACCTGCCAAAAAAAATCCAATTTTTAAATTGGCATACTGGTTGTTCCTTAAGTAACAGGCAGACTTATTCTAAATGAAGCTTGTAAATGGAGTCTGCATGTGTTCACAGAAGTGCTTCGTTTTGTAACTATAACCCATGGCATATCCTTAGTCTTTCAATTTTTGAATCTTCTAAAGTCAGAAGGAACCAAATCAGTTCTGGAGACAATTGCAAACAGCTGATCTCAATACCTGAACTGAGTGCATTCTGGTAGTTAGCAACGCGTTTGAGGAAGCTTCCTGTGGAAATCTGTTGGTGTTTGCCGAGGTTCTGTCAGTAGTAAATACCGAGCCCCAGTAGATGGCACTCATAAGTCTGTGAAATAGCTCCGAGAGATTTTTGTGCCCAGCAGTGGTAGTGCTGGGAGGCTAATTTTCCGGAGACCGATAATGTGATCATATTACTTGTCTGCATTCCTCCACTCAGATTGCTGTCGTTCATCTAATAAATAAACGATTCAAACTGATAAAGGAAAGCAGGAAGAAAATGTTGAAGTTGTTATGGACTGGAGGCATGTGAGAGTGTAACTCCTGCACAGCAATAAGTTCAGCTGTCTCCCAGTACAACAGGGAGACTTTAAAAATGCATCATGCAGAGAGAAACATAGTGCTTTACTTAATAAGGTAGAAATGGATGGATAGGATTCTGTGCTTTCTATGTATAACAAAGAATTATCATAGAATCATAGACTCATAAGGTTGGAAATGACCTCTAAGATCATCTAGTCCAACTGTCTTCTCTTTACCATTGCTACCACAAACTAAATCATATCTCGTAGCTCCTCATCCAGGCTTGGATCCTCTTGACCCATCCTCTTGTACACTGCTAGGGATGGTAGCTCCACCACCTCTCTAGGCAATTATATCTCATTAAGTCTATTAAGTGTGTTCTCCATGTGTAAATTGCTTTAATATAATGTATATAAGATACTCACACTTTGCATGTGAGTTTGCAATGTTATTGTGTACTAAAGCACACATTTACGTCTCTGGTCAGTTCCTCTGGAATAGGATGAGAATTTTCCTATAGGTGCAGTGACCAGAGAATCAGACACAGACCAAAAGGGAGAGAGCATGGAAATGCCCTCAAGTCTATTGCTATTGCAAAACCATACGAGAGAGAACCAAGCCAACTACCTGGATGGACTGAAGCTTGTTGTCCAGGGCACGTGCCAGCTCCAGCATCATGGCACAGGGCACGGCTGAGTCGGTTGCTCCCACAAACACTCTTCCGTGCCACTGTGGGCCAAAGAACTTTGAGTCATAGTGACAAGCGAGGACCAGGTGGCGCTTTGCAGAGGGGTTGAGAGTGCTGATGATATTTGAAAATGTTTGATACCCATAGGGTGTGTACTTCTGAAAGGTATCTTCTTCAATTTCCCAACCAGCCTGGAGTCTTTGAAGGCGCTGCTTGATGTGCTGCAATTAAATATACGTATGTATATTATACGAGATCAATATTGCTGAAGAAAAGATATTGCAGACAAATTATCAGTAGGTAATTAGCAGTAGTGGCACTGAAGCTTATTTCTGGTATTTTTAATAGAGTACTTTTATAGCAAAAATGACTATAATAATAATGTCACTGCGTAAAATAAGATAAGCATCATCCTCGCTGCCTTAGCCTACCCTCTGACTGGCTCACTCACTTTTCATCTCTCCATTTTGTCCCTTGTAGTTGGAGTCTTGAGATAGCTTAGAGTGATTGCCCATCAACGTGACATGTTGAGGTGTCAACCTCAAAACTCTTCAAGACAGACTTTTCCAAGGGTAATTAGGATTGATAAAACGTTCAGATATAAACTCAGTTGTGTCCTTAAGTGTCAAAACTGGCTGCAGAGAACTTGCAGCTATTTTGGCAATTGCTATGTATAGTCTCCATAAATAAAATATTGAGGTTTTAAAAAATATTGGTATTTTTACCTTCTAAGAGAAATTTGCCTCTCAAGTGGCATAAGTTGCTTATGAGGCTATAAAAGACAGTCTGATGCCTGTCAATTACGGAACAAATGAAGCATTTCAGGATGTCTTAAAAATGAGACCCTTAATAAAAACTGATGCAGCAAACCTAAGTAAAGGATGATTCATTTTTAGGTAGCTTCATGTTAAAGAGAATAAATCTAACTACCCAGGCTCTACTTAGCACAGAATTCTGACTGACTCACTCTTATTAGAGGGCCATCTCTGTTGAGCAACTGATTTTTACGTGTCCCTAGAGTGCTTCTTCAAGGCAGATTCCTCTCTCTCTAAATAAACATTAGCAAAAGCCTCTAAGGGAAAAAAGAAAATAGACTTTGAGGACTTGTCCTGCTCTCAGTGAAGGCAGTGAGAATGCTGCCATAAATTCTGTGTTAGAAGAAAATTCCATTTTCTTTGTGGTCGGTCACCTTTTGGAAGCTTTTATGGCATCATATGGCCTACCCATAATCTGTAGGACTACATCAACAGAGCAAAGGACTTCTGTTATAGACTGAGTGTGTAAGTCTGGGTGAAGTTCCCAGAGTGCACTGTCTGTGAGTGGAACTTCCCTCTCTCTTCCAGGAGTCTGATGTTTTTCCCTGTCTCAGGGGAGGATTTTTTTCTTCCATGGGAGCCTACTGCAATATATACTGTTACCTTATAACAAAACGATCCTTTTTTTGAATGTAATTTGTGGTTTTCTATTCCAGGCTGTGCTGTTGTTTGTTTTTCTTTTTACCCTTTCAGTTGGCTTGCTTCTAGTGTATGACTAAGGAAACCACAAAACTAAATCTATAGAAAGAACCAGTATAAAAAAGCTGCATTTTCCTCACCTACCATTTGTAGAGTGGCATATAAGCTTATTGTAGTTAGGGGTATCTTGGAGCTGTTGAGTTGCTTCCTAAAAGGTTGATGATGGTTCTTGAGATGTTGCAAATGCCTTCTAAGTAAACTAGGCCATGCCAGTGCTTCAGTCTCTGGGCTGGCTGATATAAGTAGGAGTGAGTGTGGCACACAGCCTTGGAGATGCCTGCACTGTGGGAGCCTACTCATGCTGAATCCTTGTGGCTGAAGCACAACATGCTGGAGCTCTCACCAGCCTGGGGCCAAGTATGATGTGGGTGTGTTAGCCCAGCACTCTCATGCTGCTGTGCTGCCAATCCAGGCTACCCACCTGTGTGGACTTGTCTGATCCCTCTGAGGCTCACCTGGATGGATGAATCAACCCTACCAGGACCTCTCCAGGACAAAGGGTGGGGATGTGTAGTATTTCAGGTGCTTGAACCACCAAAATCCTGCTCATGTGAGGAAATGGACAAGCACTGTGTTATACTTCAGTTACCAGACCTGGAGTCAGCTTCTTAGTTTGAAACCTGAAGTTAACCTTTCCTCTTGCCATGCAGCCCTGGGAAATAATGCTAGCTGAAGTGCAGCTGTGTCTTGTAGGCATTGCACGGTCTGAACCAACACAATGATCAGGTTTATCTACCGCACGGAAGGAACTTGTCCCTTTGTGGTTCCTAAAGGCTTTATCAGCATATAAAGAATAGGTGTGCTTAGAGGTTTGCAGAACTGTTTCCTTACCTGTCGTACGGCATGATTTCCTGGTGACCCTGGGTATCTTTCTATCAGGATGGGGCGCAAATCATTCTCCCACATTTCAGAAACATCTGTTTTTTCTGCAACATTTTGGATAGCATCAGGATGTAAAATACTTGGTTGGTGAGAATACTGGAGAGAAAAAGGAAAGATTGTTGCAACTGTTACTGAATTTTTTTAACCATAGTCTTCTTCAGAATTATGTAAATGATGTTTTAGTATATGGGGCTATTTTGATTTACTGACAGTTATTTTAAGAAAAAGTTTTCTGACAAAAATTTAGAGAAAAGACGTTTTTAGGTTCTGTGGCTTTTCTAGCTCTGTTTTCCATGCAAAATAAACTAATATTAAGAACATAGGAGAAATGTTTACCTACTAACCAAACTCTGCCTTTTAGTGGGTTCTCTTTTCTGATATCTTAATTACATGTATTCTACAGTCATGTCCTCAACAGTGCCTCCTTCGAGTAAAGATGTCTTTGTGACAAACCCCACAAGCCTTATTTTGGTAGCAGTAATATTTAGCTTTATGGTCTGCGCACATTACAGGGCACAGCACTGTGAACAAATGCATCGGCCAGCTCAGTCCTAGAAGAGTGGTGCTATCGTGGCTCTACCCACAGGGGTGGAGTTGGTGTGACTCCACGGTGCAGTGTAGCTCCTTCAGAATGTGCTCAGGTCCATATCAGTGTTGTTAGCCTTGAGTTAACCTCAAAAGTGGCAACTTCTCTCCTGTGATGACAGCCAGTAGTGCTAGCTACTTCCCAAGTGCTTCTTTTCTCTTGCCTAGGGATGAATATTTGGCACTATTTGAGATGCCCTAGAATACCTGTCGCATCTTAGTGAGGCTGGCAAATCCATCAGGGATGAGCTTTATGATGTCCAGGAGCAGCAGCTGAATGCCAGGCAGGAAATCTGGGGACATCCCAAGTGCTCTTTGGGCACAAGGTTTGAACCTGCTCCAGCGGTTGTCTTCTCAGGAACTTCTCAAGCCACCCTTGGTTTTATAGATAAACATGATAGGTACTATCATAGGATATTTGTATCCTACCCATTCCGTGTTTCTGTCACAGGGAATTCCTTCTGATCCCCTCTCCCATTGATATACCTTGCTGTGTTTGCTCATGCTTTGCTCAGAACTGCTGTACAGAGTTGATGCAACTTGCTATTCTTCAGTCTGCCCTGTGTCTCTCATCCTTTTTTCAGAAAATGAAAGACAGAAACAGGAGCAGGAGAGAATCGCAGTTTATAGTGCAGGAGTGTGGTATTTTTTATTTTGTTCTTTTCCTGTCTTACAAATGCTTAACTGTGGAGTTGCTTTTGGGCTGCTGCTGCATTGAGCTGATGTCTTCTTAGATGTATTTACTCTCACTTCAGCACTGAATGTGTTAACAACAAAAAAACTAAAAAAATCATTCTTTCTTCCCTGCTTCCTCACATGCATTGTTCGATCTCTGTCTAAAATGACTGCAGAAAATCATTCCTTACCTGGTCAGCAAGCATGCTGACCTTGGGAGCTCCTGCAATTCCTGTAAAATTACCTTTTATCTTAATTACCCTGATAGACAAATATGGTTTTAAAAAAAAGTTCCTGTCTTACAACTTGTCACCTTTCCTCCTTCGTTAGCTTGTGCTGAGCAAAGCAGGTACCAGCACAGACGTTTTCTGGACTTGAGTATATATTAAGCATTTAATTCTCTCCTCATTCCAATTTCCCAGCTGTTATGTGTGTAAGGACCATTCCATGTACATAGAAAATGCAAAGATGAGAAATGTTGTCAGAACTGATCTGCTTAGAAGGAAGGAGGGAATGTAGAACTGCATGCTTTAGGAGTGGGAAGGACATCTAAAGAAGTGAAGGGCTTAGTGACCATGCTGAATAGCAGCAGAGATTCCCTGGTAGCTGGAGTCATGGAAACGCTTTGCAAATAAATGTTTTTGTTATAGTACAAATGTGTGAAAATGCTTCAGAAGAAAGGAATACATTCCCACTCATAATAGTGAAAATATGTTGAAATCTGGGAATAGTGAAAGGAGTTACAAAGGCATTGGTGAAGTAAAAGAAAAATGGAGCAAAGTGTGCTGGTGGCTCGTTCCTTGGGATTGCTCAGTCTGTTTGCTGCAAGGTAGCAGCAGAGCAGTGTGTTCATGGCAGGGCTGCCATTGAGCCATCTGCACTAAGCTGTACAAATGGCAGCCTGTACTTATCCTGCTGATTTGAGTACCTTCTGGCTCAGTGCCAATGGAAACTTTCTCCTTCTGAGAGCTGGTAAGTTTAGGAGCTGGTTTCTCCCTCCCTATGTGAGCAGGAGGGAGTGGGCTGTGCACTCCTGAGACGTCCAGCTTTTGGCTCATGCTTCCTTTCAGGGGAGAAAGAGCAGAAGAGACAAGAATCTGATGAGAAAGAGGAAGTGGTTCCTGGTGGGTGCCTGCCCGGGGCTGAGGAGTTCGAGTGCCGTGGTTCTGGGGTTAGTGGGGTTACATCATGAGGAAGCAGCTCAGAGGGTTGGAGTGAGATGAGGTGTAGAATGTGTCACTGTGGCTGAGGGGGCTGCAGGGGGTGCACTGGGGCTGCACAGCTGTGTGCTCACTGCCACAGCTGAAGGTCTGCCTCACACAGTCTTAAATGCATGCATATATAGGTACTCTAGCACCTGTTTAAGGAATGTAGATTCTTAATGTGATAGATATAAATGTATATATAACTGTGTATATAAATATATACACAGAGAGATAACAGGAGTAGAACAGAATGACATTTCTCCTGATTTTCAAAATTAAAACCCACAACCTCTGTTGAATGGGCAGTGAATGATATCAAGGGGAAAGTGAACGAGGACTGAATGGGAGTGACTGGGAATGCATGAAGGTTGTCCTGGCTCTGGCTGAGGGGCACAGGGAGCAGTGCATGGGATCAGCGGAGCTCAGTGGTGCCAGGTGAGCATCTGCAGCCACCCAGCAGCGGGGACTGAAGGAATACGATTCTGTGATTCTATTATTTTCCTTCTTAAAATCTGTGAATGCTTTAATTCAGTAAAAGTCACTGTTCTGTGATCAGCTGTGTTCCATGTGATTTGGTTCATTAAGAAGCTATGCTGGCGTGTTGTAATCAGCCACTGAGAGCTGCACAGAGAAACAGAGGCTTTACCACATGTTTCCTTAAGCATTACCTCAAGACTTTTTTTCCCACAACTTCACACAGTGTTTTAAATGAAGATACGGTATGGCCCCTACAAGATGTTAAAATACTGTCTCCTTTCAAAGTCCCTATGTCGATGCCATCATCTCATCCTCTTTCTCCTAGCTCAGCGTGAATCCCCTCGGGAGGAGCTGCTCGCTGTCTCCATAGCGGCGTTAAGCCCGACGGGGCTCCGGGAGCGCAGCCGCGTGCGGCAGCCCCTACCAGGCGCCGAGCCGCTCCCGCCCGGCCGTCGGTACTGGGAGCGGGGGCAGCCGCCACCCCTCACCTGTGCCCATCCCGTCCCGGCGCAGCGCCCCCGGCAGCGGGCCGAGGGACAAAGGACAGACCCGCGAGGCGGCGGAAGACCACGGCTGTCCGGCCCGATCCGACCCACCTTCTGTAGAGTCCATCCCGCGTCGTTCTCCCGCCCTTGCGCCGGGAGCAGGCAGGCGGCGGCGGCGAGGCAGAGCGCCCCGGCCAACCCCGCCATCCCCAGCTCTGCTGCGGAGAGGCAGCGCCGGAGGCTGGGCGGGAAGGAAAGAGGGAGGGAGGGAGGCGGCCGCGGCGGCACCGGGCTCCTCCCGGTCGCGGCCCCGCCGGGAGGCTCGGACGAGTCGGGCTGGACTGGGCTCTGAGCGGCCTGACCTGGCTGTAGGTGTCCCCGTTTGTCGTGGGAGAGCCGGGCCAGGTGGCTTTTAAGGGTCCCTTCTGATTCAAACGGTTCCATGATTCCGTGAAAATACACGCTGAAGCGAAATGTTGCAGCAGGTCAATTAAAATGATGAAAACAAGCAGGCAAGCTTCTCGGCCCACGAGTCCTTCAGGTCAGGCGCTATCGCTGTCCTTGGTCTGCGCTTTTGTACAAAGCGTCTGACCTTTGCATTGCAGAAATTGCATGGAAAGTCTCCAATTATTACATTATTCTTAATGCTCGGGCTAAACTCAGAGAACGTTCAAGTTGGCTACCAGGGAAAGGTTCTTCACCAGAAGGTGAGCAGGCACTGGCACAGGCTTCCCAGGATGGCAGGCGTAGCCCCAGTCCTGCGGGAGTACGAGGACTGTCTGCACAACGCTCAGTTCTATGGGCTCCTTTCTAGATGGTTCTGCGTGCAGCCAGGAGTTGGACTCGATGATCCTTATGGGTCCCTCCCAGTTCCGGATATTCTATGATTCTATGCAACTGAAAGGAAAAAAAGATTAAAACGAAGGCAGAAATAAAGGAGGGGAGAGGATCCTCTTGCTGCTCTCCAGCCTCATCCTGAGACATCACATTCTGAAAGCGCAGCATGGCCAGTATTCAAAGCGCCTGTGAGGCTAATAGCAGAGAAGCAGAGCCATTTGCAGATCTTTGAACCAGATCCACAGATTTCCTAGAAAAGCTGGTGGTTCTGCTGCCCAGTGGACAGATGGGCTCTCTGCAGCTGACATTCTTACTGCTGAGTCAGCGCCCTTACAAGTGGATACCAAGAATGTGGCTGTAACCAAGATTTCATGCATGGGGAAATAACAAGTTAGTGTATAGGAATGCCATTTTCCCCACAGAATTCCATACCTCATCTTTGTTAGTAAATCATCCCAAATGTGAAACCAAGCCACCACAGCACAGGGAGAAGTGGGCAATCATCTGATCACCAAGAAAGAGCAGCATGGACTACAAAAAATGGCAGCAGCCTCTCACACAAAAGCCCACCAACCCAAGTGACAGCAATCTGAGGGAGGTTCAGGTTGGGTTTCCTGAACCTCTTTCTTCTCTGAAAGAGTGGTCAGGTGTTGGAATGTGCTCTCAGGGGGGTGGTGGAGCCACTATCCCTGGAGGTGTCCAAGGAACGTTTAGATGTGGTGCTAAGGGATGTGGCTCAGTGGGGAAACATTGATGCTAGTTTCATAAAGGGGTCAAACAGGATATTCTTAGGCTTCT
>JAPSGF010000039.1:5188536-5232656 GCA_035772895.1 Perdix hodgsoniae
CCAAACAAAAAATGCTCATATCTCAAATATAGGCAAGATATGTGAAATTCTACTCAAACACTTGCATGAATATTAAAATATCCTTATAGGAGCTTCAAGCTTTGACAACTTATCTTCCCTTAGTTTTGCAGTTTACCTAATATCCATAAATAAATTACCTTTGATGTTGGACTGCTTAATGTGTGCTTCATGGAAGATGGATAATAACTGAAAGAAAAAAGGAGAGGAACTTGTAAGTGTATTACATCAATTATCACAGAAGTTATGACCTTATGGCCATTCCCAGTCAAAGTGTACTTTTGAACAATAAATCAGTAGAAATTACAACATAAAAACAATGTAACTCCTCAATGAGCTTGATAACTTCGGAGGTGTAGAAGACAAATGAAAGTCTTCGAGGCTACTTCTTATAAGCTCATAAGGCAAGTCAAATAAGGCAAATATTTCTATAATGCTTGCCCAGTGATATATTTGAACGTGAAATCGTGAAATGTTGTTCTCAGAGCCTATCTTTATAAATTTACAAATGTAAGATTACTTTTTTTTTTTTTTTTTTTTTTTGTGGAGGTTGAAGCTTTTGTAGAAGTGAATATCACAAGCTTTCAAACTTTGCCTTTGGGCAGAAACACTTTAATGCTTTAGCATTAAAAAAAAAAGACTTTGTGTTCCTGCCCCCCGACCTGAATTTGATATGAACAATTCTTTTTCACATTTTTGTAAATGTAAATTAAATGCCAAGCCATAGCAGCAGTCATTATGAATAATTAAAAAGCATTTAGCAAATTTGTGGCTGAAGATCATTGGACTGATGCAGCTTTCCATGACATCAGTTTAATGGCACCACTTATTTCCATTGGTGTTACACTAACACTATGCTGGCACGGAGAACAGAGACAAAATTTGCTTCTTCAGGGTACAAGTGGGTAAATGTTTAGGGATGTTCTAAAGTGTTTTTTAAACCCTGTAGTCTTCTACTTTGAAGCTCTTTCCAATACAGTTGGCTGATTCCTACAGGGGTGAACATTTCTTGGGACATATTACCTAAGTGTGTACAGACATGTAATATTATCTCTACTGCTTTACTTAATTGTGCATTTTATCCAGAGAATTCCTCTGAGCTATTCATCTCTCATACTGACGTTGCTTAAACTTTTTCTGTTCTGTCTCCCTAACTAATTCTCCTAAGTACTGACTCACCACTGTGCAGCTTTAGCTTTCTACTATGTGCAACTTTGCTGTAATAAATGGATATAAATTCAAAAGCAGTAGAGTGATAAATCACGTCTGTCATGCATGAATTATACCTCAGGTAACACATGAATGCCCCAAGCAGTGCTAAATACATGGCTTTACTATTTAATGTCCTTTTATTTATACCCCAGTATGTAAATTAAATCTTGTATTAATCACTATTTATTTTACCTCAGAAAAATAAATAAACATTAAGCTTAATCCTCTACACTAAATTTTGTTTTAGGCACGGGATTTTTGCCAGTCTTAATTCTTGAGTACCTTCTCAGCTTGAACTTTAAAATGCAGCAAGTCTTTTGATTCTGTCCTGGTGACTCCCTGGCAGTGCTGCAGAAGCAGAAAGGTTTTCAGTAAGTCAGATTTCCTGGCTCAGTTCTTCACAAGAAACTGTATAAAACATGAGTCTCTCCCTTTTAAATCCCCAGATTCACCACTCTGGTTTCTATGTTTCCATGCTTCAAACAAACAAACAAAAACACTGGAGCAATCCAGTAACAGCAGGTTTCTCCTTGAGAAGTGGAGAGGAACCCTAATCTCATCAGCTACATATGAAAATATTTTGAGGAGAGAAAATTATAGTTTCAAGTGAGACACTCCAAGACTCTTGGCAGAGATCTTATTAAAGATAAGGAGAAAATAAAATATTAAGAATCATAATATTGAATACCAAATTTTCCTGAAGGCTACAGCTGGATTCTGAATGGTCTAGAAAAGCAATATTTCACTTGCAATATGAAAAAATTTCATCTGGGGAAAAACCTTGATCTGTCACGTCAGATAGCAAAAGAATTAAGACTCCCTTATCAAGCTTACTCCCATCTTTACTCTCTGTAGATATTTTATTTTCCAAAAAAGGAGCCTTTGTTATTTTCTAATCTTTCTGTTTTTCTGAGATGGTGATAAGGACCATATTATGAAAGAAATCAGGAAGTGTAAAGGAAATATTTCATATCTAGGGGAAAACACATGTTTTTCCAGATTTCACTAAGGTGAAATATGCCCTAAGAGCTTATGATTCTGAAAGATTCATTTGCTTACTTTAGTATGACTGTGCCAGGGTGGTGGGGAGTTTTTTTGGGCTTCTTTCTTTTTTTTTTTAATTTCCCTTCAACTAGCTTATTATTAATTGTTCAAAGGGGGAAAAAAAAAAGAAAGAAAAAAAAAAGTTGTTTTTCTTTGATTAAGATGGTGCTGAGCATATTTAGTGTCTCAGTCCGTAAAAACAGGAAGTCCAAAAAGAGATATTTTCTATCACTCCAGTGATGGGCTGTTATCTGAAAGCTCTCTTCACAGAACAAATATTGAAAGAATTGTTTCACCTCCCCTCCTTAGGCCTTACACTTTGTTGACATACAATACAAGTTTCTATCTAATGAACAGCTTTATTAGGATTTGCTGTTGTGAAAATGACTACAGAGGCTTGCATTTATTGCACTGCTTAATGGGAGAGAAAAAAAAATTGTTTCTCATTCTTATAAAGTGACATTATCCATCACGCAGTGATCTCTGTAGAGCCTGCAGTCAGGTTCAGTTCTGCTTTCAGGGTGACACCGGGTAACAAAACTTGCACAGCACTCCTGTGACAGGTCAACTCCCCTGTTTGTTCTCATGCTCCCTTGGTATCCCATCTCTGTTTGCAAGGTACTAAGTAGGCTGCACCTAATCTTTCCCAGGAAGGAAATCATGGATACACTGGCTCAGTGGCCTATGGGCAGGAAAAATAATTTCTGGAAGGGAGTAAGAACAAGTCTGAAGTAGATACACTCCTGTACAAGTTTGCTTTCCTTTACTGTAGTCATGACAGCTGTGAATCTGCTGTTTTGAAGATTATGCAGCTGCTAAAATAACTGAAGGATGGTGCAGCTGCCCTTCTGACAGAAGTAGGCTCAGCCCAGGCCTTCCTGGTGGATTCTGGAAAAGCTGAGTCCAATGGCACATCACCCTCCCAAGATGAAGTCATTGCAAGCACCAAGGGAGTTACAGCGAGTGAAGGTGCTTTGGAACACCACCAGAGCAGTAAGATCAGAGAGAGAATAAAGTCCAGTTTGGTCGTATCAAACAACTATATAATTTCTAGTGACAGCAAATTGCTCTTCCAAACAGTGGGAGGCAACTCCTGTAGCTTCCTAGTAGTTCTTTGCTAGTCTTTCACTTCTGCAACAGGGGATGTTATTAATTAATATATTAGAGCATTATTAAAATTAGAAAAAAAAAAAAAGATTCATTTGTATTTGGAAAATGCTTCTTAGTGGTTAAAATTAAGCTGAATAACTGACTTTGAAAGAACTGGACCCTAAGATAACACATTGAAGACTTAAAGATGTGATCTCTTTTTTTTTTCATTCATCGTTTTGTCTCTGCACTGATACCTGCCCTCACTTCAAAGTTCACAAGCAGTTGCAAGACTTCCAACTTCACACTGCGATTGTATAATTTGTCAAACCTGAAGAGATGCTTTCCAAGACATTTGCTCAAATGATTGCAACTACTGTTGAAAAACTCTGAATACTGAATGATGAACATTTTAGTAATCAGATGTGAGTAAGTAATGCCTGCTTTCTTGCTAACACTTCTTGCTTTGTTGTCTACAGGGAAGAGTATTATTTTTATGAGAAGTTAAGCTCAGTAAATTCATCAGCATAATTTGATTTGCCATGTGGCTGTAATAAAAGCAGTACAAAGGCCAAAAACAAATTTCCATTTATGCACACATTTAAAGTTAACCTGCAGCCTTTTTCACTTCACTAGATGTCCAGCAAGTACAGTACATAACTTTGTGTCTTAAGCTTTTAGATGGAACTTATTTAATATTTATTAGTTGCTTTTCACAGTACAGTTTCCACTCATCACAGTTGAATGCATTCTTCAGATCAGCTAATCATCTGATTTGATCCTATATCATGGAAAACAGATGAATATACATTTTTAAGCATTTTTCATAATTGAGGAGGCTGAGGAAAGGGAATAACTGTTGATTTTTATTTATATATATATATATATTTTTTTTTTTGTTTAAAACTGTTTAAGTGAAGGGAGGAGCTGTGTTTAATTAGGGCCAGAATTATGAAGAGGATGCCAGTGTAAAGATTCCTGTTGGAACTGGTCCATGTGTAATAGCATGGTCTGACCCCAGTTAAGTACACAAGGCAAGTCTCATCTAGACTGAAATTAGAAAAATGAGGGTAGTTACAATAAAGAAGGGAAAAAGCTGGTTTGTGAACACTTGTGGATATGTTTATGCTCCTTGACTCTTACAACTGCCTATCAGATTTTATTTCTTCAGGCTATTCACAAATATTCGCACATTCCTTCTGTGGCTTTATGTCAGTAAAAACCCGCGCTTTAAAAACAGAAAATCCCCTTCCTGCACTAATACAATGTGTGTACAAACATATTGGTACCCATTAAATGTTTCTTGTTATGAAATTCAGGAAGGACACAGTTGTTTGTTTGTTTTTTTCAGGCGTTCAGTCTTAATCCAATCAAGGCAGAAAAAAAAAAAAATCAAAAACAAAATGTAATTTGCTATTCAGGTGTTCATAATGTATGAAAAACAATTGGTTCTTTCATACTTTCCCCCAGCAATGTGGGAAGATTTTGGTTTTGTATAAGTAAACTGCTTTCTGTAATGACCTACAGACCTACAGTGTGTGTTGTACATTTGTGGACTTCCTACACACTTGGCACTAAGAATTTTTGTATTTCTTGCCATTTACACTTCTATTCAAAGTTAAAATATGACTTGTTTTCCAGATCCAGATTTCTGTAACTTTTTACTTCATATTAATGCCAGCTTTAGGAAAAAAAAAATCAATTTAAGTACTATTATTTTTCCTGATTCCTAATTCCTCAAAGATTTTATTCAAATTTGGTAAATGGAGCATTGAATGTCCTTCTGCTCTTAAGTGTACTCACTGACAAATCCAAGTCAGTGTCTTGTAGTAGGGATTGAAGCAGGTTTTATGTTGTGATCATAACTAGTAATGTATTTTATGCAGGGTCATTCTAGTTACATAAGTACATCTCTTACGAAACAAAATGAAGTCATCACTGAGGAAGAAGAAGTCTTAGATATTACTTCACTGGAGATGGGCTCAAGGATCTCGAAAGCAGTTTTTCTAAACCCACAAGCTATCAAAAGACTGAAGTGGTAATAAGCAATACAGGGGAATTATAGAAGGCCCTCTTTCATGTCACAGAGAGCAGAACTCAGCGATGCCCCTCCGCTCCCTGTGTGGAGCTGCAGCGGCCATCAGGCCTCCCATCAGCTCCTCTGCTGTGGGCTGAGCACACCCAGAGGTCTTAGCTGTTCCTTATGTTACTTTGTGTCTAATCTTTACCCCATATTTATTGCCCAGGAACAGTACGAAGCCAACTGTTGCCATTTTATTAAAGGAAGAGATTGCATGGATATCTTAATTAACATTCTTCAGATGTCTGGAAGCATATACATCAATTTGGGAAAGCAGAAGCATAGTGGTTGTGCCTTACATGACTAACACCAGAACAAATTTTCACTGCATGAGATTTTATTGTGGAAACTGAGTATCCCTATTGATTTCATTAGAGCAAAGAGATAATTAAGATAAATCTTAAGATTTCACTCTTTTCAAAAGCAATTGTGAAGGTCTCTCTGAGGAAGCTATAGTCTGTTACTTCTGTCTTCTTACACTAAATTTCATACCTTCTGCATTTACTTAAGAGATAAAGGACAAAAAAATGAAATGAAAGAATAAAGTACACAAATACTTCTGCTGCCTACTGCTTATATATATATACATTTAAAGTAAGATTTATTAAATTGTTTCCACAATTTCCATATGAATTAGATACTCTGGAACTTAAAGCTGAGGCTCTATTATAAAACTGTATGTGGAAAGTGTATGTAGACAATTAAATGTGTTTGCTGCTGGAAAAGGAAAACAAACATAGGAAAACAAGAGTTTTACAGAGTTTCTTATCTGAATGAAATAAAATATTGAATATGTTTTTTCTTAGGGGCAGGTAGCGATGAATGGAAGTAAAATTCTTTGTTGAAATTTCACTTACTGTAATATGTCAAATGCAGAAATAATTTTGAAAATAATTAATTGCAGTTCACTACTGTATGAAATCAGTAGTTACCAAATCCTAAAATGAAAATTAATATGCCTAGGTTGGATAATTTCTGGTATACTTTAAAATGACAAGGAACATGAAAAGGAGGAGAATCTATTGGTGAAATGAGATCTTGGATCCACAGGCACTTAATTTCTACACGGTAGGTATAATTATATAATGCAGTGTATTAAGTGGCGGGCAATCTCTGGCATTTACTCCTAATCCAAAAAATTACTTCACCTAAGACTCAAGCAGCTGTGTAAATTTGTGCCAATGTCATAAGTACTTATGCAAATGGAGTGGGCAGAATTATCATTCCCCAGTGAAGTTTAGGAACACTCTAGCACTTGGCTTTATTTGTTTGCAACGATATCTGAAAAGAAAACATTTACACCAGGAATATTTCTACATTTCCCAGTGCTCAGTTGACGCTTATGAGGCAGAAGGTATTTTCTACTAGAAGGCTTTCTCATTTCATTTACGCATGATTGGAGACTAAGTAAAGTATTTCAACATTCTCTGTAGAGGTTTTGACTAAGGATCCCTGCAAGTCAAACTCTTGACTCAAAACTGATTCATGTTCACTTCTGCATGATTCCCAAGTGAAGACACTGAAATCTAAAATTTTTTATTTCTATTTAGCAAAAATATTCAAAAGGATTTATTTATTTATTATACTGAAAAATCAATTATTGAATGTGCATTCATCTCTACTTCATTCCATCTCCATTAGTGTTGCCCTTGAGTGTCATCTGTTATTAGACATTACTTGGAACAAAGTCATTCAGCTCTGCCAGCTGTGCCACTTACAATTGAAGGAGGATGATATCTTCCTCTCTTGTACAAAGGTAGGGTTTAGTGCTTACTTTTTTCTAGTAGGATGACATCTCTTCAGCTTTGTTCAGCTATGTCCCTACTGTTTTAGCAGTGTCAGCTTTAACAATATTTTGTCCCAGAAGACGGTAAGATTTAGTATCCAGATACACAGGCTGTACAAAACATCTTACTTAAATATTTTATTTGACTGATGAAGAACTTTTCTCTTTGCAAACAGAAGATGGTTATTTTCCTCAGAAGCACCTGAATCTGTCAGTGGAGTAGGAGAGTGTATCCTTGTCTCTGTCTTGGTCTGGCTTTAAAAAAGCTAATGCTTGTGTATTTTGCTCCACCTGATTCTTCACTCCTTTTAGAGGTTTAAAGAATGTCTTCATAATATACAAAAATGATGATAGCTGACTCCTTACTTGATATGTGTCTGTGGAAAAGACATGATAACACCACATCCCAAGTCTGCGTATTTTAATGGAATGAGAAATAACACTAGGCAATTGTTAAAAGACCATCTTTGAATACTAAAGACTTTGTTATGTCCCTTTCAATCATCATTTTGATCCTTCTGTTTTGGATGAGGACCTTCCTCTATTAGTTAGTACTATATACCGGTAGAAGTAGGAAGCAAAAGTATTAAGGCATAATATGTGTTATATTTCAAAATATACTAAAATTATCTTCCATTCAAATTTTAATAAGTGCTAATCCAAAAGTTATCTGTCTTTGTCTATTCTGTTTTCCATTAGTTCAGGAGCAGTGGTAGATTTCATTTCAAAGAATTTAGTTATAACATTATAGTTTCTTTAAAAATAAAATTTATCAGTGTCCATCATATTTTATAATTGTGAAAGTGCTCTGTGTATTTCAAGCCTGAGCACTTGTTGCTGATGTCAAAAATAAGAATGGGATTATGAAAAATTCCAAGAGGAAAAATGAAAGGTTTCCTGTTAAAATGAAGACTCACAAGAAAGCAGAGTCAAATCAAGAGGAAGATTCCTGTTGACTTTTACACACTCTGGAATAGTTGGATAAGATTCCAGCGCAATGTATTTTAATGAGTGTTTTGGTATGGGATGCTAATTTTTTTCTGATATGCTATATTTTTGAAATCTTTATATGCATAAAACAAATAAATTAGATATCATTATTTCAAGAAATGTAAAACATTTTAATATGTCCTTCAGGTCTCTTTTCAGTGTAAGGTTAATGTGTAGGTGAATGTGAAAGGATAACAGTATCTTATTGTTATATTTTAGTGGATTTACCACAGTAGCTAAGAAATTGCACCCCAATATATTAAGAATAACACATGACAATGAACACATTTTATATAACTTTTTTGGTTATACAACTAAAACTGTGCATGCTGTGAATGCATTAAGAATGTGGTTTGCACTTGAGTTGAATTAATTATGGTGACTCATTATCAAAGGTGTAAAAATGCCTTGTTTTAACATTGTGCATTTGTAACTTAGGGACTATGTTATTTTCTGGAAGCTCATCCTGCTTCATAGCAAGCAGATTTGCCTCTTGTTGACATCAGGAAAAGATCTGGTGGCAAATATTAAAAATTAAAACAAAAAAACCCCCACAACTAAATGCCACCAAAGCCAAAAATACTATTTTCTGGCATATCTAGTCTCATATATCCTTCATAACTGAACTCCAGATTATACCTTTTCATCATTCTTTAAAATGAGATAAATAGAAAGGATTCCTTTAAATTAATCCTTAGGTTTTCTATTGCTCCCTGCAGTGACTTTCCTTTAGAGGCCAACCACACAGGTAGAGTGATTTTTGGCAAAAGGTATTTAGAAAGGTAATTAAAGCCCTAACTATGCTTTCAGTCTTTGTTTGTACCCTGTTGCTTACATCTGTTGCATATTTACTATTCTTCAGCTCAAAAACACACCTAGAAACATCACTGCAGACTCTAGGAAGCCATACAGAATTTAATTTTCATATGATGAATCTGGTAATTTCTCAAGGAAGCATCCAGCCTCATTGTAATACAGAAATGTCCTTGTGGGGTACTACCAATATCCCTGTGATCTTAGGGCTCATTAGAAAAGAAGGTATTCTAAGGATAATGTTTTCCATGTGAAAAGAAACAACCGGAGTACCATGGTAACGTCTGAAAGTTTTATTGAGGAATATTTCCCCAACTGTCTTATCCTGTGAAGAAAACAAAGAAAAATACAGTGCTGTTTTGCTGGACAACCCTGTGCATTGCAGTAGGGTCCCCACGGCCTTTTCCTGGGGAACAGCGGCTAACAGGACAGCAAGATCCCTTTAAAAGCCACTGGAGCTTCCGGAGAAAAAGATAAAAAATAAAAAGATGGTGCATAAAAAGATAGTTGCTGAAAGCATTTTTTGTGGTGCTCAATATGCACTGAAACTCTCTGGTCTGAGGTAGTTTCACCACGTGGATCTATGCTCTGTGCCTTTATTCAGAGTTCAACAGTTAGACTCTTATGGTCAGTGTCTCCCAGAACATCACAAACACTTATGTTTCAGAACAAAGTAACTGAAGTCAGCATAGAACTCAACATAAAACTTGGAGTATATTTCAAAACATAAAGAAAGATATACTTTAAACTATGCAAATACTTGGATTGCCCAATGAAAAATTATTATCTCTGCATGTGTTATAAAGTGGCCTGAGTTATTTTACCTAGACGTAGTCCTGATTACTGCCTTGTTGGCAAGAGAAACTAGAGTTCTTCTCCCCATAACTTTTTGTCCTTTGTATCCATTCAGCTGACAAGAGGAAGTCCACAGTTCAATCTTTCTTCCATTTTCCCATCCTCTCTGTCACCTGTTAAATAATTGTTTTCAACAACCAGTGGAGTCGATCAGATCTGCACCTTCAGATTGGTTCTTGGTCCTTGTGAATGAAAGTAAGAGCCAAAGTGAGGGAGCTCCCTTGGACTCCCGCCTCCAGCAGTTCCTGCCAGGGCCATTTCAGCTCCAGTTAGCACTCTCATCACATAATAGCAACACAGCAAATTCTTCTTTTTCCTGTACATATAACCCCTGAGAGAAATAGTGCTGATTCTCGTTGTTTTCAGAGAGAGCTATCATTGCCTTTTTTCCTGTATGATCCCTATATGATTGCTCTGCTTCATTACTTATTTTGTGGTTGGATTTTAAAAGCAGAAAACTACTTAATAAATCTCAATCTAATGAATCATTCAAACCATCTAGCCACTTGGCTGATGGCTCTTTTCTCACAGTGACCATTTTTCATAGCGATATTTTATATATTAAGATATTTTGGTCTTTGGATCATAAAAAGTTGCTAACCAATACATTTATTTACCCCAGAGGACAGGGATAGTCTGCTACTTTAAAACATTTCCCTAGTTTAAAATGTTTCTGCATTTAAGAAAAAACAGCAACTAAACAAAGAAGCAAACAAAAAACTCTCTTCCAGTCAGGTACTATAAATTATATCAAATGGGATATAATTTATCCTTGCAGCAAAGAATCTTTTCCTTTCTTTGCTTACCTGTGAGTTTGATGTAGTAGCTACAGTCGAATTATTATACTCAGACTGGAAATAATTTACAGATAAGAAACACAGCACTTACTTTGACAAATATATATATATATCTTTGGTATCACTTTATACTGTGCAGAATCAGACCAATAGGATCTTCTACTTAAGTATCAGTACCCAGCTATATTTTAGATTGTTAGAAATGCAGTATAACCTCCTGCATGGGTGCCCGCATTGTGAAAACCTGAATTACACTGGGACAACTCCTTTAGCTGGGGTCATTCAGCATCTAGAAGAATCAGATCCATGAGTACAGTGGAATGCCCTTTCCCTGTTATTCTGTGAGTCTTATGTTTGTTTTGTTACTGTTCCCTTTGTTTTTCCCTTAGCCTCTGAGATTTGGTGTTCAGACAGGAAAAACAGGAACGTTTCCTCTGAGAAGCTGTTTTTGAAGAACTATCACCCCTGAACAAGAAATTAATAATACATAAGAAGCTACTAAGGAATGTGAAAAAGGATTAATATCAAAAGCTCCCTACCTAACTACACCAGCATTGCTATGGGTTTTATGAAAGCAGGTTGTCTTTTGAAGAGCAGTATCATTAGCTGTCATTGCTGTTTCCACTTACTTTTCACTTCTGTCAAACCTGAGAACTGCAAAAATGATAGTAAAATAAAACGAAGCATCCATTTGTCACTGTCACTACTAACAGCACATTCTGCCTTATTTGTAAAGCTGCAGCAGATATGGGGCAGAGAGCCCTACAGCTGGGAAAGAAACCTGCTCAGCTTGTCCACAGTCACATCAAAGGAGGCTCAGAGATTTCTCTGTCTTGTGACACTTCCTGAGATATCTGCAACTATATTAAAATGCCAATTTGAAATTTTTATAATAATCACTCTTTCTTGATCTATGAGAGCTGTAGAGAGTAAAGAAAGAGTTTTACCTGACCTTTCCCCACAGAATACTTCCATATGAAAGAAGCCTTGTTTTCTTACTAAGTTTTTCTTCATTAGACACTTTTTATCTGGCTTCTGTGATTATCAATGTGATATATTCAAATGAGTCAGAGACAGAATTGTTATCAAGGACATGTAAATTACCATTAGGGTCAGCTCCAAAGCTCCAAATAACCCAGAACTTAATGTCACTGTCCCAGTGTAGGTGGAACACAGTGCCTCTGGTATTGGATCCCAGATATGGCACACCAGTCACAACCTAGATGTAGAATTTTAATCCAGATCAACCTTTCTTTTCCAAATACTCTGTTCTATGCTCACTCCAAGCTATGCTTCAGGAAATTTCATCATGTTATGCCTATTTATGGACTGTTTCATTCCTGGTTCTTAAGCTGATGTACAGTTTGGCATAAAAAAAAATGGGAGATAATGAGCTTTCTTCTTTGGGGAAAAAAAAAAAAAAGAAAAAAAAGGAAAAAACAAAAAAAAAAGAAAAGAAAAATGTGCAATTGCAGTCCATGTTCTCCAATATTTTCTGTCCAATTTTTTCATGGTCAGGAGGAGGCCAGAGAGGCATAGAACAGTTAATGTATGCAATCTCTGCACAATCTGCATATCTCAGCAGCCTCAGAGATATTATTTCTTGCCATGTAACTCCAGTTTGTGTACCAACATTGTTAATGGGTGCCTCCATAAAACAAACAAATGGCACAAGGAGGAAAATAATTAAAAAAAAAAAAAATCAGCAAAGAAAATATGTTCCTGATTTTTTTTTTGTTGTTCAAATTATCAAGTTCTATGTTTCATCAGTACAGATCTACTCTTCCATTGTAACCTTATCCCAGAAAACTGGAGTTGCAGTGTTTTATTTATGTGACTGTGAGAAGAACTTGTACCTCTATGATAGAAGTTATTTTCCACCTCAGTTGAGTTGCTAATTCTTTTGGGGACACAGCAATGGATTAGTTGAATTAAATTTACAGAGGCAAAAAGAGTTTTACAGTGATTTTGAGCCAGTAGTATATTTTGATCTCTTTTGTTTCCTTGTCTGTCTGCAGAAATCTGAAAGCATTGTAAGTATTATACCTACCAGAAAGAGTTTACAACACTGACTATTTTCAAACTTGTACTAAAATAAAACGATCCCGTATTTTTTCTTATGTACTTGAGAGTGTATATATATATATATATATATATATATATATATATTATTATTCATTATACTACATTGTTTACTTTCCTTGCCTGGTTGGTTTTCCAAAGCCCTGCAGTTTTTATCTAGATAAATTACTATTAGCATGAAATTTTTTCAAGGGCTTTGTAGCACATTTTCCTAAGGGAGCATGGCCTACATGACCATTTCTCTGTGTGTGGACTTGAAAGAGAGATACACAGAAAAAGAAGCTTTTGAAGTTATTAGCAGGGATAAACTAAATTTGACATAGTGGCTAGGTCTTCAAAATTGATAAAACCCATGAGTTTGTGGAAAGCTATCTGAGGAAAGGCTCAAACTGGAAGCAACATTTGTAGGCAGCCTCTGATACTACCTCAAATATCAGAACATCTGCACAAGCAACAGTCATCAAGAAAACTTGGTACTCTTCATGAATGTTCTTCGTGTAGCTTTCACTTTTCTCTCTCATATGTGAAAACTCATGTTTTCTTCCTATAGGACACAGGTGCTTATAATGCAAAACTCAGACATAAAAAAAGTGAATTTGCACCAGATATCTTCACAGTTTGATGCAATCTGTCTTTAAAATTAATAATAAGAATTAATGTCAGCACTGTGAGTAGCGTAAGACAAAGTTATAAAGCCCTTCTCCACTGAACTTTATGGCAAAGCTCCCTTTGTGTTAATTCTGGTATACTTTCATTCCCATAGAGTCAAGGGTAGGCTTTCAGTGAGTATTTGAAGGAAAATTATCCTGTAATTCCTTCCAACAAACCAGGGGTGATTACAGTTATGGTGTGTGTGGTTTTAAATTAAGCTGCTTAAGGCAAAGGTAAGGCAGGGGAACATCTTGCTATACAGCAAAATAGGCAGATTTTGTTCCTAGTTTTAGCAAGGAAAAAGACTACATGTAGTGGAACTGCTCTACTGTGTAAGTGAGATGAACCACTGTGCTATGCTGGTCTCTCTCATGCTACTATTAAATGTACCAAACAGGGTAATTGCAATTGGGCTGTACAGCACAGAAAAACTTGCCATCCTTAAGGCACTTTAAATACAAATGTATGGTATTTTCATCAGCTACAGCACAACTTGTTCTGAGTTATGTGCAACAAAAGGTAGGTATTTTTGCTTATTTATGGAGGAATTAAATGCATTAAAGATATGAATTACTTAGTTGTATTAGTGGGTGGACTACTCATTTTCAATGAAAACCTCTTTTCTGGTAGCAGAGACAAATAGACACTGAATGAGATACACTATGCTTTGGAAGTCAAAACTTACACATTCACAGTATTAGAAGAGTTCCAGGGCTTCAGCCCAATAAATCCAGAAAGGGTAAAGGCCACAATGAATAACTTGAATACATCCTAGAAAGAGAGATACACTGTTCTAATATTTGCCAGCAATACAGAATACATATAGATATGAAACAGTATTGTGATTAAATTAAACTGAAGTCTATCTGAGAATCTCTGATGTACATGTGCATGAAATATACAGATATCGTGGGCTTTTCCTTAGAATCCTGGTATTGAAAGGGACACCCTTCTGCCATCAAGACCATCACTGTGCTATTACATGCAACCAAACTAAATAATTTCTTTCACAAGCTGTTCAGACTCCATCTTAAAATTGCATAGCTATTCTCTTTTCCTCCACAGATATCAAAAAGCTACTCTAATGCAGTTGAGTCCATGGAGACCTGCTCCAGTTCTCAGGAAGGTTCTTCACCTTGTTTCCAGTCTAAATGTGTTCATTTCTGCCCATTTGTCCATCAGCATCTGTCTCTAGCTTGAAACATTCCTATCCTCTGATGCTTCATACAGTGCAATTAGATCTTTCCTCATCTTTCATTTAGTTAACAAAATAAACCCAATAGCCTAATGTAGGCTATAAAGCTTGCCTTTATCCACTTATTTTCTCTTCTCACAATCTATCATTTACCATCCTCTGATTCTTAAACTGCTCAGCTTTTGCCTCCTCCTGTCCCAATTATTGGGCTTTTCAGAAAATAAAAAATCAAGGTAAACTTGCCAAACTGTGCACCTTCCAGTGACAGACAATCCACTAAGAAACAGGAAAACCAGAACATTCACTTATCTCAAGGAGGAAGGATTGTTCCTTTCCAGGGACAAGTCATACACAGACTCTTCTGCTCAGTGCTTGGAGGGTCTTGCCAAGCCATTGATATGAAGTGCACCACAGGTTATGACTCTGATTAATATTTTGGAAAGTCTTACATTTTTGGATTATCTAATGATACTTCTTGATATATTTATTTAGGATATTTTGTGCTTTTGTATCAGCATCAGAATAGGTACTTCAAAATAATTTGCCTTACTTATTTAATATCTGTAAGTAAGAAGTTGTTTTGACCTTGAATTTTGACCTTGAATTAAAAGTGTTTCTGTTTCTTTTTGACTAAATGCAGCTTATTTTCTTTTAAATATCCCTTTAAAAATATATAATGAAAAAAATACAAAACAAAATTATTTTTACTAAGAAGAATTGATTTTGATTTTTTGAGTACTTTAATTTAGATCAACTGTGCCCCATAATGATTTTTAATTGACAAATTATTGTTAGCTAAAGGTGAATTTACCAATTTTAAATATTTAAAAAAGCTCTGCAGTATATACATTTCAGAAAGTATGTAAGGCCAGGGTGTGATGTACATAGAGAAAATTAAGTCTATTCCTGTGTTCAGAAAAGAGCATTTCCTTACTCCTTCAATCTCTACTTAACATAATTAGAATCAGAAAGGGCCAGCTCACACTGGTATATGTTAAGGTATATTTTTGTTCCTGAAACACGGTGGCCACTGTGGTAGTGTTAAAATTAAATTCAGCTACAGTAAATCTGTGGGATAGACTCTGAAGAAATTGTTCACAAAACATAGAGGAGTAACAATTATACTATTAGATAAAATAATCTGTTGAAAACAGATTGGTTAAATGTATGTTACTTACTGTAAAAATGCAAACTCCTCTTATCCCTACATCTCTGCTGACACAAGGTTATGATTTTACTTAACATGTTTTAAAGCACAAGAGATAAAACTGAGTCCTTGACACCGATGAATTCTGAGGTTAAATTTCAAGAGAGTGGAATGTTATGAATTGAAAATGAAAATGATATAGCCTAGCTAACATGAGATGTAGATTAAACAGTACAGATACTGTGTCTTTTTTCAGATTAACTTGTTGTATATGTTCTATGTTGCCTAAGCATTCGAAATTTGGTCTTTATACTGAATGTGAAATAATTTCAGGCCCTAAATACATAAATACAGGCTGGGCCAAAGTTATTAATATGTTTAAATCAACCTGCTGATTGGATGTATCTAACCAGCATGATAATAAATAGCATTAAAGTTATACCATTATTCTCTCCTTGAAATAAAGACAAAAATAATTCTGAATTTTCTTTGATGAGCTTTCCATCATGCAGTGTAAATTTTTGTTCTGGTTTGGCTGAAAACTTTAGGAGAAACCTGGGTTCTTGAATGCATGCCTTAAGCCCAAACTGATGTTTGAAACATTGCTGAGGCCCAAAGAGCCTTTTACATTGTGAACTGCTCAGCTCCTTTCTCTCTCTCTTTCTCTCTCTTTTTTTTTTTTTTTTAGGTTTTTAGGTAATTGTGCTATGTTTTGTGTAGAGTGCAGAAGATTGCCCAAAAGCAATGGGAAATGGGCACTTGATGTATATGCTTCTGTTCATTACTACTGTTAAAAAGGAACTAATAGGCTCATAGGGATTTATCTGTGTATTTGTAATACTCTTGTTAGTCCTCATATGAATTTGAAAGCATGGGACTATTTGAAAACCTTTAATTAAGAATTCCCTTTCACTGTCCCTCCTCTGACTTGTGCTAACCAAGATGGTACCTTGTCTTTTTGCATCTATAATATATTTGAACTGGATTCCAAATATTCAAACTGTAAATTAACACTGTTTCTAAAAGATAAGTTCACTGTAATCTGCCATTCAATTTTTTAGTGCCAACTGCTGAAATTTCAGACACAAAGCTTTGTCAGTTGCTCTCTATTTAGGTGCGACAAAGTCAAAAATAGATCTCTCTTGCTTCACTGAACAGTCAGATCCATTTGAGCTGATCATTTGGATTCCCAGTGAATTCAGCAGGTATAGCAGGGCTGTCCTCCCCTACGTTCCAAGTAGATAGGCATTTACTACCAATTGTGCATGTGTGTGAAAGAATACGACATCAATATCACATCATTGTTTGAGAATAAAGAGGTAAAGCATAGGGCCCAGCCTAGGATCCCTAAATGATTTAGACAGAGGACTAACTAAATTACAGATGATATCAAAGTTCAGCTTGAATTTAGGGTCTGTATACTGAAGGCAAATGAGTTCAAGTCAACATGAATAACTACACTTAAGTGCTTTGAAAATTCTCATGCCATTTCTCAGGAACAAAGTTACACGGAGTTAGCAGGTTGGCTTCCTGGATCACTCACATGGATGCATTAAAATGTACCACATTTGGATTTTGTCAGTCAGCTTTTTAAAATTTTTTGCTCAAAAAGATTTTTAAATGAAAAAAACAACAATAGCTCTTGTATCTTTCCTAAGCTTCTACCTTTCAGACACAAAAATGTTCAATTAATTAAAAACAATCACATTCAATAAATGTACCTCCACAACTGCATGTTAGAACTTTAGTGAAGGTCTAAGCATCCTCATTTCATGTTTATTTTCAACTCCACCAGCATGAGTAAACCCTTCAAAATTTTTTTAATGATTTTCCCCAACTTCAGATTGAACTAAGGAGAACCATTTATTTTCTATTGTGTTTGTATCATTAACAGTACATGAGTGTCCTTCTGATGAGATTGAGATCTGGTTTGCACAAGATGTAATTTCATAGGCAGTGTTCATACAGAGCCATGTCTGCCAGTATACGTTATAGCTACACATTTTTGAACTATTTATGCTCATACTATAGCTTTCAAGTAATTTGCAAGCTTAAGGAAAGTTATCTTCTGGTATATACACTTAAGCAAATAATTTATAAGCAGTTAAAAACACTGTGTAGCAGATGTGATTTACTGCCAAAGCATTTCAGAAACATTACTAAGTAAATTGTTTTCCCTATAACTGCCATTTCACTATGATACAGAAATACTCTTTTGAGACAGATCGTAATTTAAAAAATGATTTCTTGGCTTTTTTCTTCATATCTCTTCATTTGTTAGGAAAATTAAATAAAAAACTGTAGGTTTGATTGAGATGATCCCTGATATTTTAGATTGGTGAAATCTCTGCTTATTCTGTGTTAACATGAAAACTATCCTACCTTAATTGACTGAAATTCATCTTTTTAAATGGATAATGTATTCCTTATAAAGAGTTGTCTATGCCAGCCATATTATAAACATTGCTTTTCATTTCAAAATTGCACTACTATAAATACATATTCTATTCACTTAGTAGTGGTATAAAGACAGTTAAGAACATCAAACCAGCAGAAGCAGGTGAGAGTTATAAACATGGCCATGTTCTTGGCTGACACAAATTAGAGTGTATCCAATGACATCAGTGTCACTTTGCTATAGTGCAGGGAAAATACTGGAGAACAGCTCATGGCAATTTGCTTTATACAAAATATGTGAGGAATTAACATGACTGTGCTTGTCTTTGCTGTAAGCAACTTGCCTTGATGTTCTCTTCATTTCTTCCAGCCTTGATCTCTTTTCTGGTTTGTCTCCCTCTCTAATCCCCAACCTATCTATTTTACATTCTTAACAGAGCTGTATATTTTAAGTTGGCTTGCACCCTGGGGTGTCAAAACTTGCGTTTTCCTTTTCTGCAGTGAAAGAGGCACAGGAAAATCCTTTTGAGATAATACTTGTTGTCTAGCCATTCTCTTTCAGCAACAAGATAGACAGAAACTGCATTTCAGAGAATAAGCACTGCAGAGGCTTTCTCAAGTACTTTACATTTTATCATAAATATGATGAAGTCAGCTAAACAGAGCAATGGATTTTAAAAATGAAATATGCTGTTCCCCATAAGTGGAATTGCTTTTACAAAAGCCCATAGGATTAGATTCTCAGCTGAGGCTTCAATGAAAACACATTAGAAATCTAATTACCTGGGCTGCTGAGTTGATAGTAGATGATACCAAAATAACAAACCAATTCTGTCTGACAAAAATCTCACAAACTAATGATAGTTTCAAGCGTTGGGGTTATGTTTGCCTCCTTAGTCTGAACAAAACATGAAAAGCTGTCATGTCACTAGCACAGGAAAATTACATTATCTGCTCCTGAAATTATTAATGCTTGCTGCAGAATGCCTATTTAAATCACTCAGCAGAATCTTTCCACCGAAAGAATTTGTGTTGCCAAATAAAATCTGGTAAAGCACATTGGCAAATCATTTTTCTATTTAAGATAATGCAATTAAAGTTGATTTCCCATTAAATTTTCCTGTTCTCAGAAACCAGCAAGGAAAGCCCTGCAGGTTGAAACTTTAATTATTTAAATTCTTATAAAATATACAGCTTGTGAGGTCTAGATGAGCAAATAAAATTAGGAAAGCCCAGGCATTTCAAAACTCTTAGGCATTTAGAATAATTATTAGTTAAACTTGGAAAGTATTCTGAAAAAGGGAAAAAATGCCAGAGGGATGTGTCAGAAACCAGGAATCATCATCTAACTTTATTACTTATATTTTTGAGTTGTTAAAAACTATGGGGAAAAGAAAATTAATGTTACATTTGAGCTCACTGGTAATGTAAGGTAATGGATAACACTGTAAGGTAAATAGTTAGAAGAATTTTCTATTGTTAATCTAGACAAGTTTCTTACTGGCTATGTTTTTTTTCAGTTTGGTTTAATGTACAGTGTTGATTTCATGGACAAGTCAGTGCCCAAAAGCACCAGTTCTTAGGTGCAGTTAATGAACTGAAGAATTAATGTCTTTATCTGAAATCTGGCCTCAATGCTATGGCTATGTCTAAATCAGGATCCCTATATATGATGTTTTCCCTACCTCTTTCCTACTTTCATCCTGTTAAGTTGGCTGTCACTACTGTTTTGCTCTCACACGATAGGCATTCAAAATCTAAGACCAACTTATGGCTGCATGAGTTTGATGTAGATAACTTACATGCTTAGCAAGCCTCCACATGTCTCTCAAACTAATTCCTGAGGAAATGGTTTTCAAAACTAAAACATTTTCTGGCCTTGTCAGTAATCTCTCATTATATTTTCATCATGACAGGACTGTTTACTGCCATATAGGAACTGAAGAAATGAATGTTATCCTTCCTTTCACAGAGGCAAGGGGTGGAAAAGTGCAACAGTGATATATTCAGGGGAATTCAGATAATTTGGCAAGAGGGGAATTCCCTGATTTTTTTCTCTTATCACCTAGGTAGACAATGCAGCTGTACAAAAAATACTTTAGTTCTCTCTGCTTTACTGAAAACATGAGCATTGGCCTAGAGTCAGCAGTGGGACCCCAGCTTTGAAGAGGCACCTCAGCCAAATGCAAGCCAGCTCTAGGCTGTAGCCTGACAACCAAAAGCTGAGGAGAGAAACAGACATTAGTTTTGGATCTGCTGGGGGACTCCCAACCCACTGTTTCAGTGAATGAAAATTGCACAAGTGTGTAAAAAAATGAATACATTCAGTGAAGCAGAAGACTTCAATTGGTCAAACTGCTACCTGAAACCACAAAGGATCAAACTCACAGTAGAGAAACATTTGAGTACCTTGTGTATTTTTGCTGTACTGAGGCATCATTGGTTCCTGTTGTATTTATGGGCTTTGGCTTTTGTGACAGCATTACATTACAGATCTCCTTATACCATGCCAAAGATAGTGAAGCAGTCTTAAAAATAACAGCCATTGAATAATAAAATAACAAAATAATAGAATCATAGAATGACTTATGTTGGGAGAGACCTTAAAGACCATTCAGTTCTGGTCTTCTCTGCTATGGGTACAGTTGCTCCCCACTAGGTCAGTCTGTCCAGAGCCCTGGGTAGATGACAGAAGATGCAGAATCACTATCATTGCATGTAAACAATGTAAACTAATGGAAGTTGTGTAGGAATCTAAGAATACCAAATTGTAGTGGAACAGGGAGGTAAAGTAAATTACCCAAAACATTACCTCAGCTCTCTAATATCTACAGATTTTGAGTGTCAGCAGAAACAAAATGCAACATGAAAATGTTCATTATGTACGATTTTAAAAAACAGTGGACTGGACTATGCTATTTTTATTCCATATTTAGCTTATTAACTGCACCGATGTGGTAGGTGAAGAAGTGAAGGGTTGGATCATCCCTCACATGGAAAACCTCTGTGAGAAAGCCAAAGGGGGGATGGGAGAACATACTTCCAGAAATTGTCCACCCTCTCTCCATATATTGCTTTGGTGATAGTTTCTCCCTGTGGAGCAGGTAATGGGAGACATCCAAGAGTTCTGCAAATTCTCTGAGAGCAGAGGGGTATTCATATGCTAGCCAACCTTTGCCAAGTGGTACAACATCAAGGTTTGGTGTAGTTGAATGTGTTCAGGGTTACAGCATGCCCAAGATAGATCCTTAGTTTTGCTCCACTTCTACTCCACAAATCCCATGAGGAGTGGAAAGAAGTAGAGAGCTACATGAGTGGTACCTTTTTCTGTTTGTTTCTGAGGTTTTTGTTTATTCTGAGATGCAAGGGTGAGGGTAGTGGAATGGACATAAATGAGAACAACTCAGAAGAAAGAGAAGAAGATGAGGAGGTATGAGGAAGGTTAAAGGGGCACAGAACAAAGGGGGACAAGGTGGGCATGAGGGGGAACATATCTGGGAAAGAAATGCCAGCTAGGACAAAAGAAAAATCAAGAGGGATTATCCTGGTGGAAAGATGGGGCAGAGAGAAAACAAACTCCATCTTTGGAAATCAGTTCAGTATACTAAAATAAATAAAGTGAAGTAAGACTGAATTTGTAACTATTTCTAAGGACAAGAAGTCATTCAGCCTACCCTGAATCCATGATTGAAGATGTATTCGGAAGAAACGGACAGGAGAAATGGACAGCCTCTCTTATAGACCTAGAAGCCTAGCTGTGTCAAAGGAAGCCAAACTGTGCTCAGGGACTGGCTTTCAAGTTGTGACAAACTGGAAATAAAATCAGACATTTTCAGAAATGGTGTGGGCTTCTTTTACCATATTGGCTACACCAATTTATTTCATAAATTTCCATCAGATTTTGATGATCATGATGCTATTGGAAGCTGCTAACGTTTTCCTCTTAGGTACTTCGATTCCCTGAGAGCAGAAATGAGCACTGGTATCATGAATAATGCTGCCAAAAGAGTTCAGGTCCTTTGGGAGCAACAGGGATGGTCTCATCTTTTTTGAATTTAAAAAGTGATAATATAAGATTTTTAGTGTACATTGACTCATTTCAGTACTCCCAAAGATGGGTGAAACTGTGGTTGTTGTGTGAGTAGAGGAACTGTGAACCATTATATTCTTGCCTGATCTGTCATACACCACTATGAAAAGACATTATGGAGTAATCTACAGAATAATTCCTGTAGCACAGATCATTGGTGCCTCATGGTGAGGCTCATAATTTGATTTTTGCAGATTCATTTTGTATTTCACTCTATAAAACTGGGATTCAGTTTTGTCTGAGTGAGCTTGAGAATTTATTTCACCAGGAAGTTCTGCTTTACCTTTTTTCACAAAATCTTTAAGTCAAGTAAGAAATTAGTTCCTATGCAAGATATTTACTGTGCCAGATTGCAACACATTCCCTTGTGCCACTGCTTCATAGGCTTCTTAATGTTAGTACAAAACCTGAGTATTTTTGCTGTATCCTCAAACAGAAAACAGAAAAATGAAAGACCTGCATGGCTCCATTGAAAAGTGGGATGCCATCCTCATATCTCCAGAAATTACCAAAGTTAAATTTTACTCTTTAGTGTGACACAAGTGTTGCAACACAAGATGAAAGTATTCACCCTTATTCATGAGAAATTCTATCTGAATTCTACCTTTGCTCCAAAGCACTTCTGTTCCACTAGCTCTATAAGCTAGCAAACACTAACAATCTTACCACACTTGAGTTTTTGTTTGTTTGTTTTTTGTCTGCTTACTTGTTTGTTTTTATGCATAAGACAATGCTCTGAGTGAGATTCTAGCAGTACTAGTATCAATAGAAATATTATAATTGATTTTAGTGGAGCAAGGATTTCATCTGTTGTATCCTAACAAATTTCTTAACAAGCCAAAAGTTACTTCCTGAACTGGCTCCTCTCAGGGCTATGCTTCAATAGAGCAGCCTAAAAGAAAGGCAGCCTTTACTTGCCAGTTTTCCTTTCTGAAGACAATACTAGAAAATTGGTAGATTAATATGAGTCATCATTACAGTTCAACCTGTTGCTTCTGTCAGAAGATTGTTACAAAAGTAAGCATTACTAATTAATAACTGTTGAAATTAATAACACAACAGTTTTCTTATTACTGGGAAAACTTGTGGGTTACCATGTGATAAACATTTGCTTCTGCAAATAATTCACATAAACAGCTACACAGCTGTTAAATTGTATGTAATTAGACTGAACTCTGCCCATCTGTTAAGAGGATTCCATAACCCTATAGAATAAGTGACAATGCAAAGCTTGCCTGCAAAATATAGCAACAAGGTGTTTAATCAGTGTCAAAACAGATGTCCATTTGATTGTAAGTATAGCTGCTTGACATATGTATTTCTTGATATATGTATATCTGAAGAAGATAGGTTGCAATGAAAAGTAATCTCATGAATAGGGACTGGATTTACCTTTTGTAAATGTTTTCATTTGTGCTCTTGCAGTACTGCTAAGTTTGAAGCATGGGTTTCTTTTTCTTTATGCTTCGTGAGAAAGGAAAGCAGACCCATGAGACACACTAAATTTCAAGAAACAGCCTTGACAAATTAGCATATGCTAAATTTAGAAATGCTTAAGTATCCTGAACTCTAACTCAATCTTAGTTATCATTCTCTTCCACCCTCTTACAGCATCCTCATCATCCAACAGTCCATAAAGACCACCACTGCAGTCTGTCAAGATAATGAAAACATTTTTAATGAAGATTTAGCTAAGCAAATGTACTGAAATATCTTTTGGTATGTATATACTATAGTTATGTATGCAAACTTTGAGTATAAATGAGGTTCAGTATGTGAGAGTCATCTGAGTGAATGTGCTCCCAAAGCCCCTTCTTCCTTGGCATTTCATCACCCCCTGATCTGAAGCCTACTTGCAAAAGTCCGTCCTGCCCCTGGACTTTTTTTCCCCTCTTCTACCCCAGTCTGTCTCTTTTCCTTTAGACCATCTGAGAATATTATTCTGGCTCTTTGCTTTCAGGAATTTATAATGGTCTGCCTAAGGCAGCAGTTGCACATGCAAAAGCATACTAAAAAGATCAGGAATGGAAAATTTAAAATCTACTAAATATGGAAAACATACGTATTATTCTTCAAACACAGTTTATTCCCTGACTTCATTCTGTGAGAACGTGGACATTTATTACTAAAATATTATCTTGTATTACATCTGTAATGGAATCCGATTAAGAGACTAGACTTAGTTCCTCAAAATTTGTCCCAGTTACTTTTTACTGTGCCCTACCTCTCAGCATGAGTGAACCAAAGTACATGAAGAGACAGCTTTCCTTAGCCTCCAGTGCAATTTTGTATTAATTTAAAACATGTAGCCAAGGAAAAATAGCGCTCAATCACCATTAAAATTTAATGTACTTGCATAAGCATTTCATAACAGTGTCAGGCTGAGGATACGGAATTGCAGTGACAAATGTTCAAATATGAAATCTATATTTATTCTTTTCATTCACTCAAACAGAAAATGAATGTTTAACCTCAAGGTTGCACTCTGATTATTACTTTACATTCCTTTTTAATTGTTCTTTTTTAAAGTATTCATAAGGACACCTATCCATATTTATACAAACAGATCGTATCCAGATATTTAAATATAGCATTAAGCATAAAGTTTAAACAGACTTAAGTGACTGGAAAGTCTGCCTACTTTGTTTCCAAGAGGACTATGTGATCTAAGTAATTCAAGTGTTATGAAAGAAAATATTTTTGAGTTGCTTGTTGGACTCAAACATGGGATGCTGTTTGGCAATGTAAGCTCACCTCAAGACCATGCCTTAAGAGCTACTTCCCAAAGCAAAGGGGAATTGTCTTAGCTTCTCCTTGGAGTCAGGAAGAGCTATGTCTTTGGTGTTCTGGATTCAGACGCCATATTTGCATTTAGGAAAATACTACTGTGTTATCCTTTTTGGAGTTCTCTGTAGAAGACAAAGAGATGTGAAAGGGAACTTAAAACCGTAAATAACTGCTCTGAAAATAGTAGGCCTAATTTTCTGTTGCTCTACATTAACCATCTTTCCAAGAATTTTCTTACTATTAACTCTTTTTTGAGCTTGAGTGTTTTCAGAGTTGCATTTGCTTGCTGAGGATACTTAGGACCAGACCAAAAGAAATTAGCTATTTTTTCCCACTGAAATTTTTGTCTGGTATTTAAACTGTTTTTGTTGTTGGTGGTGGTGGTTTTTGTTGTTGTTGTTTTGCTTTTTTTTAATGGGAATTTTGTAACATGAACTATTGAGACCACAACAGAGTTTCTGGAAGGAGAGGAGACAGGCACTATGTTCTCACCAACAGCTCAGAAATGGTATTTTAGAAAATCCATACACACAGTCTCCTACCCATTGCACAAATAAAAAGAGTAGTTAGCTATTCTGGCTTTACTTCTTGGGGCTTGGGGTTTTATTTGTTTTTAGATGCATGATTTTGAAGGCGTCCTGCATTTTGAAGGTCTCCCATTTTACTATGAACAGGAAGGAAAACAAGAAACTGAGTGGACAGAATAAACTGTTTGGTATCTGAAAGTAGTCTCTCCTTGGGGAACTGTACAGTCCCATGCTACCTGTTCCTGTTCCCTGAATATGTACCCCTATATCTGTGCATGCTGCTTGCCCTTAGGAAAACTCCAATGTGGTTCTACTTCTCCTCTGCCAAGCTCCAGTGGGTGCTTGACTGTCTTGACAGCAAAAATTCACAGTATTAGTGAATAAATTTTTTTAAACACATATATATATATATATATTTTTTTTTTTTGAGAGCAAATACGTGATTTCTTTTTAATAGGAAAAACAAACCTGTGCATAGAAGCTATACAACTAGAGGTCAACCAGGGATGTCAGACAGTTTCATTTTCTTCTTTGCACGGGTCTTCAGTAGCACAAATATAGGAAGTGATCCAACATAGATAAAGTTAGAAAAACAGTTACTGAATTGTGGATTTTTTCTCTGAGTCCATCTAAACAGTTGAATTTCAAGTTAGAAAATACATTGCTTCTTGTTACCTTGATTATTTTTCCTTCATATTTTTTTTTTTTAATTGATTAGTACTCTTCCTTCAGAATCACTGCAGACATTCTCTATTCTAAATTTGCCGTTAGTCTGTTAGTAGCATTTCATTGCTCTCATGTACCTTCATCTAGAGTTAGATAAGTTATTTTCTTTAAATCAGAAGAAATGAGAGCCTCAGTCTGAGTGGTGCATACCCTGCTAATCACTGTAGATAGATCTTTGCTTTCACCAGGAAATTTCAGGTTGAAAGCACTAATAAATCACTTCGAAATTACTCCGGTTGAAATACAACAGGCATGCTTCCAGAGACTTTTTTGATGATCATTACTCCTTTTTCACAGACATCTATACATTCAGATAAAATGCATCCCTACCTAATTTACAGGCCTTTAAGTGAAACACAAACAAATAAATAAACAACAACAAAAAAAGCAAACAAAAACATGCCACCTTTATTTCCCTTGAGTTGTTCCTTTCCTTCTCTCCTTCAGTTCTACATTTTCTTCCTTTTGAAAGAAAACACTTCAAGATGCCTATCAGATGAAGACAAAAGATACTCTCCACCAGCACTCTTCTCCATGACAGTGCAAGGCATTCTGATAGTGTAGAGAGACGTCAATATCTTTTAAACCTTCAAATGCTTGTAAACTGAGCCCTGTCACAGTGACTCTCTAGTAAGTACACAAGTGAGTTTTCTCCCTCAATCACTGGATGACTGGGGACTTTTTGCATTCCACAGGAAAATCTCTGAAGCTATGAGGCACTCTGTCAGTTGCACATCACATATGGAATGACTAAGTAAGGAGTGTGTGTGTGTGTAATGTGAAAAGAGTTCCTAGTGGTAAAATTTATAAAATCTAATATAATAGCAGTAAAATGGAGGAATGGAACATTCAGATCACAGGTAAAGCTAAAAAATGATCTCAGGACAGCGCTCATATCCAATGGACAGATTCAACAGAAAGTATTTTACTGGATGGAAATGAGAAGGTAGTTCCTTTAGGTCAAGAAGCGTAAGGAAGTCACACTTACAACCTTTTCTTAGCTGAAGGATTCCCCCAGGAATCCAGGAATTGTGAGGGCAGTGAAGGTCACAGTCCTTGCTGGACTTGTGATGCATAAATTTCAGACATTTGGCATTAGTCTAACACTTCATTGAAACAGCAAAAGCCACTGAAAAAAGCCTGATAATGGTTCTACTCTTTACATATACATGTGTGGCATATGAAATTTTCATTGAGGAGCAGGGAAATTTTTATTTTAGTGCAACTTATTGTTTTCTGATGAATTAACACAATGATTTGCCTAACTGATGAAACAGTTGCACCTTGCCAGAAAGTTCAGTCAGTTTATTTAATTTCATCTGGGAAAACTGCTGTCAGTTCATATTGCAGCTCTCTAGTTTGAAAATGCATCAAACATCTGGGGGAAGATCCTGATCTTGCTTTCACTAGGTGCCAGTTCAGAATCGTTCCTTTGACCGCAGTGTATCAACTATGACACTGTGGTACTGAGAGACAATTTGGACACTTTTCCCAGCAGTTTGCACAGATTTTTGTTTGCTTCCCTGTGCATGAACAAAAGCCTGACTTTCCATTTTATTTTTTAATTGATTAAAACAATAAGAAGATATTACTACAATAAGAATGGTATTTTGATGTTTTTCTTGTTGAATGAACAGAGAAGTATGTTCACAAAGCAAAATGCTCTAGATAATTCCCCATCCCTTCAATATGTTTTTGGAAAGTCTAAGCTATTTTCTTTAGTAGTAAACTCCTCTTTGCATGATTTGTCCCAATTATAGACAATAGATGAGAGTTCAGCTAGTTCTTTGAGACTGACAAATATAAATCACATTTTAATCTGTCGGCCAATTATTTAGAGATAAAAAATCAGAAAATCAGAACCTCTTTATCAAACCTGTTAAAATGAGATAATTGTGGGTTGTTTTTTTTTGTTGTTGTTTTTTGTTGTTTTTGTTGTTTTTGTTTGTTTTAGTTTATCAAGTTTTTTTCCAGAAGAATCAGTTCCTAGCCAACCTCACAAGCAACATACCAACACCAGTGATCTCAGTAAACTGTGGTTAACTCCGTGTTTGTTTTCTGGGTAAAACACATCTTCAATTCCACCAAGTTCAGACAAGTAATTAGATACTGCTTGTAGATGAAGAAGCATAGATTACTGCCTTACCTCTTCAAGATGGTAAAGAAACTGCACACCCACAAGTTGCTGCAAAGAAACAAGAGAGGATGTCCAGAAAATATATTATCTCAAAAATGTCATTGAATGATAATACTATGAAGAACTGAAAATAGATAGGGACTATTTCACAGGGATTTCTAATTTCAGAGGACCTGTGCTTTACAGATAATATTTTTTTCCCATGAATTAGTTAGAGTCTTGGCCCTAGATCTTTGTGTCAGAGGTCTAGCTTGCACTGATATCAAAACTCTCAGATTCATGTCTGGCAGTCATAGTTCCAGGCAAGTTAGCTGTTTCAGCTAAGCACCCATACCTCTGAACACTTCTCTGCCTCAGCCTTACTACTATATCTAATCCATTCATGAATATTCATACAAGGTAACATTAATTGTGATGCTATTGTGTCACTTCTAAATAATGAAAGGCTCTTCAACAACACCTGTGAAACTTGCCTGACTTTTAAACTAGGCCTAGCTACTTTTTTTTTTATGTTTATATTTTATTATATCACAAATACCACCCTGGGACCATGGTCAAACAGATGATTTTGAGAGTTGCACTCTAAAAGAATGAGGAAAGCATAAAAACGTTCTGCAGGGAAAAGTAAATTAGGAAGATTGGTTTCATTAGAAGGCATATAAGCTTTTGTGCTCCATCTGTTAGCAGTAGCTCTCCTTATTAAAGAGACCTGGATGATCAAAGCATTGCAATCTGGAAAATAGGAACTGTTAAAATTTGTATTGGAGAGAAAAGAGAGAGAGATAAAAAACAACAAAAAACCCAACCCATAGCAAAACAAAACAAACAAGCAAGCAAACAAAATCTTGAACAAATTTAAAGTAGAAAGATCTTTGAGAGGCAGAAGTTAAACAAAAACAATACTTTCAAGTTCTTGCATTTTTTGCAGAGAGGAAAAATTGGACCTGTCCCATGCAGGCTATTTCTATTTGCCTGGCTAGCCAGAGTTATGGGAGATAATGACATAGACTATCTAGCCATCTTTCCAAGTTGATACCCTGTGGGGCTTTTTCTTGCTTTCACTCTCCTTTAATCTTATTTCTGTATATCATACATAGGAAACTTCACAGGTTCATGCAGCAGGATTGCTTGCAGATAATTCCACAGATTCAAAGCAAAAGAGAGAAGATCTTGACATTTTTCATGACTAAAGGAAAATAGTTAGATGTACAAAAGGATCTCCATTCAGGGATGGTAATGTTGTTGTCCAGAAGATGTGAAAAACTTTTAGGTTAATGGCATGGACTTTCAATTTGCAATATATGAAATAGTGCTTTGGGAAAATGACTGTAATCAAAGATAGAGAAAGAGAACAGTTATGCCCGTTGTAATTTCTGATGAATATTTACATGGAGTTGAAAGAATTACCTGAGATAGAGAGATGTGCTGAAGCATTTTGGATAGTGCTTCAATGGGCATGTGAGAGAAGCAGAATGAAAAAAATTTTTTTGAATCCACTGCAAATAGGCAGAAGGTTATTGGGCTGAGATGTTTATATGTTCTGCAGGAGTCTGGATGCAAAATCTATGAATGCTTTAGAACTTTGAATAAGCTTAAAGAAATTAAGCTTTAAACTGTTTAAAAGCTGTTCTTCAATACCTTCATTTTAGACTCAGAAGTCTTAGAATACAAGCTTTTCTGGATCTGCCAAGATGTAATGCCAAAGAATTAACATTAAGAAGGTTAAAATCTGTAGTATTTTCTATCCTCAGGCACTCATAGCAGCTGTTCTCATGTCTTTGTCTTCACTATCTGCAAGCCATGTATGATAGCAGAGTGAACAACCATATAGAATGACTTCACTGCAAAAAATCCAGCCTGCTAAGACTTTACGTGGAGGAACTGGGGAACAGTGGCTTCTTATAAATTCTTTCCTCTGCCTTGTAGAATACATATATGCTCTGGTCTCAGACTGTCTTCAGGCTGCCCCTTCTGGTTGTAGGTAGCAAACAGTTCAGCACAGACTCTTGGGTCAAAAGCGGAAAATTCCACAAAGACAGCATGCCAGGCTGAAGAAACGTGCAGTAACTGCCCTTAAATTCCCGATTAGAAGTCCTGTGATAAATCATTTCATCCCTTTCTTACAATCTCATCTGAAATGGACATCATGAAAGTAATTTAATTAATATTTCACAGTTCAGTAATCTTTTAGGCAACACCACATGAGAATAAAGTAAAAATACACATGGTTACAACACACTTGACATGCAAGACACAGACTCATCTCTTAGATGATTAGATAACTGGGTTATTTTTCCTCTTTGATATCTAGCAGCTTCCTGCTCCCATTTTGAATCCTAAATATATAATGTATATTTCCTTTTCTTAGTTCAGTGTCCAGGTCTGAAATGGCTCCTACAGTCTTCATTTAAATATGAGTCATGGACCAAATCTACCTTAGACACACTGTGGAGCTCCAAGTATACAGCTCATCTTAAATTCAGTAGGAATATTTCTGTTGACTTCAGTAAAATCTTTCAGTATGTTTCTTGGAGGAAAATTAATGTATCTTTCACAAGTCAACATTAAATCTTTCAGTCTTGTAGAACTCTTCCAAAAAAAATTTCAGTAATTATTTTCAAAGCATAAGTAGTGTTTTTGGTTGCAATAGAAACACCAGCATAGTGTCAATTTAGCTCTCTTCAATGTTTCTATGAGGCCTTCAGTATTTGAAGGGAGCTTATGAACAGGAGGGACACTGACTTTTTACGTGATCTGACAGTGAAAGAACAAGGGGGACTGGTTTTAAACTAAAAAAGAGGAGGTTTAGGTTAGCTATTCAGAAGAAATTCTTTACTCAGACGGTGGCGATGCTCTGACGCTGCTGCCTGAGAAGCTGTAGGTGCCCTGTCCCTGGAGGTGCTCAAAGCTAAGTTGAATGGGGACCCAGACAGCCTAGTCTAGCATTAGATGTGGAGGTGGTGGCCCTGCATGCAGTAGGGGAGTTGGAGCTTGATGATCCTTGAGGTCCCTTCCAATCCAAGACACTCTATCATTCTATGATTCTGGGCAGCTGATCAGAATCGCAGACTTGCCCACTGCAGGGGGTTGGAATGAATGGGTTTCTAAGGTCCTTTCCAACTGGAGTCAGTCTATGAAATCTACAACATTTAAGGTAATATTTTATGTAAATAGAGTAAAAACTATATAGGTAATAACAGATGGAACAGGTCTGAAAAATACACGTACAGTCTTTCTCCTTTTGAGGAAAAAATTCTGCTTGATTTTAATACTTTTGATCTGACAATAAATCTCTGAAGTTTCAGTCTTATCTCAATGTTACAATAAATTGCAGCTTTTCCAGTGATGTTTTAACATTTTGATCAAATACATCATTTTACTTTCTTCTTTAAGCATCAAGTTTTCAATCTGTATTCATACCACTTGTTTTTAACACTATCAATAGATTATTTCTGAAGTTGCATTTGCAGGGGTAACTTTGAATTAATTTTGAAGTCACTGTTTAGAACAATGTGGGGCTTTAAGGGCTGCTGATGTAAATTAAGGAGAGAACGGTTTGTGTTCTGACACAAGAAAACTGATGTCAATTAGCATGAAACTACCAAGCCTATTATTTTGAAACTGTTCAATTTGATCATTTACTCTGAATTTACTGAATCTTATACAAAACAGTGATTAGAAAGGTTAACATGTTCTATTAGGAGAATGTACTGATGAGCTTTTATGATATGATTGGATTCAGTTGCAGATCACCATCAAAAGAAAGGAAAAGATCATACATTTTTGTTCAGTTTCTGTGTTTCATTTTCCCTTCACTTTGGCAGAAATCCTAATATCATATTTCATCAGTACCTAGATTTCCTTGTCTTAGCTTTCCTCCAGATTTAAATTAAGCACAGAAACAGAATAAGGTTCATTGGACGCTGACATCTGCTCATCAGCAGCAGGCAACTAGAGGTTTCTATATTATTTTTTATGCTAATTCTATCTACCTTCAATTTCCATCTTTTGTTTTACAACTGTCCCTTCATATCCATGCACACTTTCATTAATTTTGCAACAATTTTGAAATCCCATGATCTTATCAGTTTCTCTTTGATTTAGCAGTGTTCTGAGTTGAAATCTGCTCTGGGATAGAAATAATTCAAACTCTTCTGTCAATTCGAGTCACTCATTTCACAAAATCAATTTAAGTGGAAGAGAAAAAACTGAATAAAAGCTGACCAGGGAGTTTAAGTATTTGTCCTGAAGTATGTAGAAAGATATTTTCCATTTCTGTGCACATAGAGAATTAAATAATATAGAGTGAAATAACATGTACAGAGGAATTCTCCATGATGAGAGATTCATGTATTCATAATGAAACGTGGGGAATAAAATAAATCACCTTCTGAAGTAGATAATTCCCCCACATTTTTTCTAATAGTAGCACTGCACCAAGTACCACAAGGCATTCTTCCCACTATCATTAGCAAATGCAAATGTGGCCTGGGTAGGAGATTATCAAAGTTGTTCTATTAGTACAATATCTTTCTCAGACAAAAACATCCATTTAGTGCAGTCTCAAAACGTGTGAAGTAAATTAATTGACACCATAGTGTCTTGATGCATTTGATTTCATAGCTATGAATTAGTTAATATTTCCAGAAATAGAAGTATACATGCTTTTAAACATGAGGTAGTTGAAAAATAAAACAAATTTGAAAACTTTCTCTTGTCAGCTAGATTTTGTGTAAGAATCACTTAATGGTTTCTAATAGTTCTTTAGCTGAGTTTTTTTTCCTTTTGGAGAAGATTTGCAATCAGAATTTTCCATCAGCATTGCAAGTGATAAAAGAAAAAAAGAAAACATGTTGGGTAATTTTTCCCATTCAAACAGTTCTGATATAATAATTTTACATAAATTTCATTGAAATGAAACATTTATTGGAGAATGTTGATAATAAAATCTTTTCTAGTAAATAATTCCATTAAAACAAAAACATGCAAGCTCATTCACTGCTAGGTTTTCTTTGGGAACACACAGTCCTGGAAGTGCAGCCCTTATCAGCATTTATAAGAGAATCTTCCATCACTTCAAAATGCATTTCTTACCACGTGCCAACAGCCATTTCTGCATGTCCCTTCAGGTGTGCTCCCAATTAGCAGTCTGCAGGGACACTGCTTATTACTTACACACTCAACAATCAATAGCTGAACCTGTGAATGGGAACATAACTAATAGCTGAAACTAGACAGACTTCAAGCTCTACTGAAAATTACATGAAATTGTGATGAAATATGAAATAGCAAAACTCTATCAATATAATATTAACTTCCAGTTCCTTTGTATATATGAGGAGTTAAGGACATTTCATCATCTATTTCTATACATAAAGTAGGGGAACTTATTTTCACAGAATCATTTCCTCACCTAATTTTAATTTTTGCTCAGCCTCAATCTTCAGCCTAACCACTCTTAATTTACCTCTAAAAATAATAATTTTATATGTTGTAAATTCTGATATATTACCCAAGAAAATAGATTTTAATATCAGAATATTACATTTGCTACAAAAACATTTTATCATAAAAACATTTTATTATCAAATTAAATCAATTAATAATAATCTAGATACATTGCCTTGTTTGTTATAGCTGTTGTCTGTCCTGATGGGAATTTGTATGTCCATTGTAGAGCAAATTATGCTTAAATTTAGACACAACTGTTTTCTTTTATTAATTTTGTTGGTGCCATAAGGACTTTGCTGCTAACTATTCTGGCAGTAATTAGTGAACCATGAAAATGGACTTGCTAGTTGAACTTATGATACTTTTGTTGTAGCTTTGGAGAAAGTAAACAGTTTTTCTGTTAGGTGGAGGTAATTCAGCTAATATTTAAATAATTTTGAAAAGTAACAATGTATCATGAATCACTGTCATCGTTGCTGAGCCATCAAATGGTCTAGGAGATATCTGAAAAATCCTTTCATGATTTGATGCAATGGAGTAAAGAAAGTGGAGTTCACTGAAGACATTGGAAATTGTTTTGTCTCTGTGTAGGTAAAATGCAGATAACTCTCCTTTTATATCATTGACAATCCTGCCCACAACAGAGGGCTGAAACTGAACTGTCTTTAAGGTCCCTCCAACCCAAGCCATTCTGTGCTTTTATAATATTAAGGAAACTACAGGTGCCACAGTACACTAACATTATTCAGAACTTCTACCACTAGTTTTTAGTCTTTCACAAAATTATGTGTGCAGGTGCTAATACAGTTGCAGTTTAACTTAATTCCCCACAGAAGACTAGATGTCATGGAACTGCTTTAAAGGATGTCTTAAAATACTTTTAAAAAATCTGTCCTATATTTTAATAAAAACAAGTTGGTGAAACAGTGAAGCTCTGAGTCACAAAGTATGCATAAGGAAAAAAAAATAATAGAAACAAAATTCATTTTTCTTGACAGAGATACTGGGCAGGGAGAGAGGAAGTGGTGGATATTTTTATGGATGCATTTGCTTATCTCACATCCAGAAATTTATTTTAAAATATGCTTATCTAGTTATTTGCATCAAATCTTTGGCAAATGATCATCAGAAAGCAGGTGCAGTGGCAGTAATCATACTGGTAGTGATGTTTGTCTGAGCTGTTTGGTCTTTTTTCTACAGTACGCAGACTAGTTATTTTTAGACTTCAGATATGTTCTGAGTAATAATGACATCTTATTAGAAAGCATTATAAAAGTATCCCTTTTTTTTTTTTTGTTACAATCACTGTGGGTGAAAATGGGAAAACAGTTTTCAGGAGAAAATACACATTCTTTGAAACAGACTTAAATATTTATATATAATAGAATTTATACATGAAAATATGAAGAAATATTAATAAAACCACTAAATCTTGCTGTGGCAAATCTTATGACTATCATAGTCTATTTTCTCACCTATTCTACTATAAATCTGATAGCCTCTATTTTCTGTAATTCATCTTTAAAAAAATTGTGAATTTTGTTCTAGATATGTACATGTGCCCTTGTAGAAAGGATCATTAAGGACTTAAATAGATACTGGAAATCTACCGAATGTTCTAGAGCACTGTAACATAAAAGCTTATGTTCCACACTTGAAAAGTTGAGTTTTTGATTGTTGATTTTTTTTTTTGTTTTTTTTTTTGTTTTGTTTCTCCACAGGAGAGCAGGAAGAGAAAAGATGTCAAGGGAAATGAATTAGGAGAATCAACTGGAGAGTTACTATAGTTAATCGAAACTCACATGGTACTTATGCAGAAGAAAAATGCCAGATATTCAACAACTATAAATCATTTTTTGTTAATATGAATCAATTACACTGATTTACAATATGCAGTTTCCTTCATCTTCTACTGTTATTCTGATAAGGATGCATGAGGCTGAGAACATACTTTAAAAGACATATCTTCCAACAGTCAGAACTTCACAGCAAAAATTCAGCATCTAAGGAAATTACAGCCTCAAAAGAAAAGAATCCTTTAAGTTCCCATAGTTCTGTTCACTGAAGTCCCCACAGAGTTTAATCATCATGAACAATTTCACAGTTCATTGACAAATGAGAGACATAGCATAATGCAACTGCATGCAGTACTGGAAGCAAACAATCAGAAGAGTAGCACTATTATCAGACATACTAGAGACAACTCTCCAGAATGGTTTTTTGCCTTATTAACAGAACTTATTTTTCCCTCATTATGGTGCTTTCAAACTTCAATGCACACTAATACTGGAAGTTTTTTTTCTTCAAGGTCAGTGATTATTTCTTGGCAACCATCCCAGGAACCATACCCCTACTCACTCAGGCTAGTTTCAAGTGCATGTAACCCAGACATTGGTGTGGTACCTCATGATTTATCATCAGGTAAATATGATAAGAGCCAATATTTCAGCCTAGATATAAGTAGTTCAAACTGGGTTCAATATGATTTCATTTTGCAGAATAAGACCTTGAATCCAAGTCAATAGGTACAGCAAACTCTTCATATATTGCTCACACAGGAGCTGAGGATGCTCAGAGATCTTCAGGATAAGTTTAGCACCTTCCAAGAGAATGCACTGATACTGATAGGCAAAGCTTCCTTAGACATATTACCACAAGGTCTGGCCATTGGAAACCAGAGACATGCTGGGTAGCAAAACAGTGATGGTATTAGAGGTTTTACTGCAGATATCAAATAAATGTAATGAATAGCAGCATGGGATAAGTTGTTCAACAAAAGAGGGGAAGACATACAGATTGCATCACAGAAGGAGAAAATGCCTTCTTTGAAGCAGATACAGTATTTCTGTGATTATTTAGTGGTTTATTTTATGACAGTGACAGCCTTCAAAAATTATTGGATGCCTCCAAGCACTCAAGTAATGGTGCTCTGAGAGCTGTGCTAGCTGCATAACTCACTGAAATCCATAGTGGATTCTTAGTACAAACAGAACCCTGGAAAGTGTTGTGGTCAGCATCAGAACACCCTAAACTGCAGTAAAAATGGACAAAATTTATGGTAGTGAGTGTTTCAACTTACAGTCAGCTATTAGATGGGATTGTTCACATTGCTTTCTTCAGTGCAGTGTAATAAAAGTCGGCATTTTATTTACATCTGGATGAGAGAATATCATTTGGGGAGCAGTTTGTTAAATAGCTGTAAATAGCATTTTACTACCCCTTTGCATTGCTCTATATCATCCTGTTTCGATGGAGAAGAGTGAACCTATGCAGCTCTGCTACTTCCTGCCACTGACCGCAGGATCCTTTTCAGAATTTCTAGGGGAGGCATAGTACTGGGTTTTCAGTGCTCCTGTTGCACTTCTCTTCACATCATCCTCTCAGTTCTTGCGACAAAACCACAGAACTACCTTTTTTTTTTTTTTTTTTTTTTTTTTTTGGTGCTCAATATCCCTATAGCTAAACAAATAAAATCTTGAATTTTGGGTCTCTTTTGTTCCTTAATTTGCTTTTTCTCCCCACTGTTCCAGATAAGGCTTCTGACTATTTTCTGCACAAGCACTATTTATCTTCTTATTTTTTCACTTACTTCCAATTATATATCCTTTCATTCTCAGTGTCTCTTTACTCTGATGTTCTCATTGATACGCCTCACCTCTGGGTGGGCTGTTCTTCCATGCAAGATGCAAATTATGTCACACAAATAGAATAGTGCTTAGAAACTCAATCAGTAGCCTGATAAGACACTGGATAGATTGTCAGTGGTAACATTTATAGACATGCAAAGAAACATGGGACTAATTTTACATGAAAATAATCCTCCTTAAATTTGATGTCTATATATTTTTATGTTCCTTATATATATATTCTTAGGTCATTCCAATATCCTCTAACTTTAAATGGGAAATAGTCATATGTTGGTAATGCTGAAATGTATCTCCCCTCCTGAAACAGGAATGCCAACACCCTTAAAGATTCTCCATACAACAGTGCACCAGCTTTGCCAAAACAGCTTTTTCCTCTGATACGCCATTTTGCAGCAGCCTCCAAGTCTTGTATTGGTCACCTGAGCTATACAGTAATGAAAACCTAGAACTGTTTGTAACAACTAGTATAAATTTTATTTATTACTAGGTACTATATTATAGGACTACCTAGAGGTCACAACCAATGTCTTAGCCCCTTGAGCAAGAGACTGTACAAATTCCTACTAGAGCACACTCACTGATCCAGAGATTTTAAATAAACAAGATGCAATGTAAAAGGAAGAAAGATATGTCAGTCTTATCTATGTGCAAGGAACTGAGAAATTAAGAGGCTTACCAAGACAGAAAGATCGTCCATACAGAAGTCTGGATTTGAAGCAAGTCTCAGAATTTTTTTCTCTTGTGAACTTGTTTGAACATTCTGTTTTTGAAAACAGAAATATAAATGTGGATGACTGTATACGAGAAGAAACATATTAAAATAGTAGAAAATTAAGTAAATATTTACAAGTTCCCAAGCAAATCAAAAGTCCAGATATCGCTGCTGCACTCCAAGTGCTAGGAAGACACAATCTTCTGAGCCTCTGAAAGACAAGATTTTAAAAGCCTACAATGCCTCCTGGAGCAGGACAAAACTTAGATATTTCAAGTGCTGTTAAAGCATTTTCAGTTTTCTTTTAATTCAACTTGAGTAGAAGGGTTAGAATGGTAACACTCAACTGAGAGGTTTGATTAAAATGTAATTGCACTGCCTCAACACCTCCATGCACCTACATCATATATTGCCACACAAGACAAATCCATAAACATATCCAGTAAATCTACTTAGATTATGATGCCAATTATCAAATGGGGGATCGGTATTAGATTTGCATTAGAGGACAAAACGTCAATATTTTACAGAAAAAAATGACTATACAAATATCAAGCAGAAATATAGTATAAATGAGCAGATGCCATGTTTTTTCTTGAATGACAGCAGGGAGTCTCCATTCTCAATCGCTTTGCAAGTTGACAGGTAGGACTGACTCCAGTTGGACGAGATGCCAACCAGAAACCGAAACTGTTCAATTGCACAGACTTTACTGAAGACAAGCACAGAAGTAAGGAATATGACAGAAGGAGTTGGCAAATCTGGTGCTCTAAAGGTATCTCAACTAAATGTATACACCCTCCAACTCAAGCCATTCTGATTGACTGATTTTGTGTACATTGTTTGTTATCCTAATTTAAATAGCTACAGATCAATTTAATATTATTTTACTTAATCTAATTTCTTAGTAAGTATTTAAGAAACCAACTAGATTTGTTTACTCTGTTGTGTGATGCTTTTTATTAAAGCATTTGGATCTTTCTTTTACAAACACAGTAAAAATAAAGACAGGAGTCTATATTTTTTTCTTTAATGTTCTTCTGGGACAGAATATATTTCAACAGTTCTATTCATTTACCATCTGTATTTTTCCTTTTTTTTTTTTTTTCTTTTTTTTTGCAATACACAGAAAATGGTAACAGAACAATTTTCTTCATATCTTATTTAAATAAGAAGGGAAAGATAGTTTAGTGCAAAACTTGCTAAATTTTTTAAGCCAAAATGTGTGTCATGAGCTTGCCTAAGTGATTAGAGAACATGAAAATCCTCAGTCTTAGGTTTTAGTGGGTAGTATTTTCAGAGCCTAAATGACTCTGAACTATTTCACAGAAATGTGGTGAAAGGATATTTCATCATAGAATAATATTCATTCATCAGAGGTCAAAAAGTGGAAATTAGTTTTGATGAAGCAGTGAAATACATACGAGGCAGAGATCCCTAGTAATGGTGTGCATAATGGCATCTCACAGATCTGGAATTTTCTCTTCTGTAATAAAACTGCATCTAAATACATTTAATACAGGAAAACTTTTTTCCCACCTTTCGGGCCATTAAGTATTTTCCCAGCCAGAGAACAAAATTATAATCATGTCTTCTATTTGAGAATCCCAAAGACCCCAACTTCTTTTAAGCCTTGAAATCCTGGTGCTGGAAGTACCGTGAGGAGGCTGTAGCCAGCCTGGAATTTCCCATGTGTGATGTGCTAAATCCCATCAATTTCAGGGACCGCAGAACTCCGAATCAGATAAGTGAATTCTATAGTCTTTCTATTTGCAGCTAAACCAAATAGGAATTTAAGAGTCCTAATTGCTTCTAAACTTTTGAAAATGTTCTTCTGGTTTTCAGTATGTGTTTTCAGTCTCTGAATCTCCTATCTGCCAGAGATGCTTCCAGTAGATAGACACAAAAGTAACTGTAACTCAAACTGAGGAACAATCTCAGCATATCAATGAAAGATCAAAATCAATAAGATCTTGAGAAATGAGGAAAAATAAAAGATGAAATCACATGAAGGTAGCAATGTTTTGATACCTTCACTGATGGGACAGTGAGAAGGTAGAAGGCTAAATAAAAGTGACCAATAAAGAATCATATGACTTTGACTCTACCTTCTTTTTCAATTAATGTTATTCTTCACATGGACTCTTCTTTCCATCAAGATCTGTAAGTTTATAAGAGGCCTGAAGCAATTAATATTCAAAGTAGTAAGCTACATTTTAATATTTTCATTGGTAAGATTTTCACTTATAACACAGATGTAGTACACTATTATATAGTATCACTGTGCAACTCCAATCACTGAAAAGAACACTTCTATCCTAGGAAACTAACTTCCGGGATGTTTATGAATTTCTTATGTTATTTATATGATTTTAAAATTGGTTTGAAGGCCTGACATGTTTGCCACTGAAAGTTAGCAATAACGAAAGCAGAAATATATCTTCAGCAATCAAGTAAGGGTATGACCTCAGGAAAAGGTAATGAGAAATTCTAAATATTCTCCTGTCTCTTCTTCAGATCTACCTTGCAGGTTGATTCAGTTCTCCTACAGATAATGATCAGAACGATCTGCAAGTACATCAAGTCCCTATTTTGAATATACAAAAAGATGATCCTGAATGTATGTGTGATAGCTTGTTTATTAAGTAGTCTGTAAATCTTTAATCTGAGTCTACTAGTTTCAGATCAACTCAGTATTTGGGATTCTGCTGAAGAACCTAAGCACTCTGCTCAAATGAAAGCTACACTGCATATTTCTATTACCTATTTCTACACTTCTTTTGTGGCCATCTTTTTTTTGAGATAAATTGATCAGCACTGACACTGTCCTTATAAATTCTCTTCTAGTCTTGATGAAGAAATACTGTAAGACAAAAAATAGCAGCATGAACACTGTGTTTCAAAGAGTTAACACCCACTGTAAGAGCAGCAAAATAAAAATTAAGACATTTGAAAGTTCTACTAATGTTAATTGTGGAAAAATGAATCAGCAACACATTAATTTTCATTCAAATGAGATTGCATAAATTTATATATATGCAGGGTTTATTAACTATTCAGTTCTAATGAAAATTCTACTTGTCTTTGCTTCTAGTTGACTGTCTAAATGAAGATCTCTACCGTAAAACCATCTGGGTTGTCCTTTGACCTCTGAGAACATCAACTTGAAAGGTGTATCACTGAAAGATTAACCAGTCTGTGAAAGTACAGACCCCTTTCATTTTTTAATACACATTATATAGCCTGAAATTAAAACTTCTTTGGGTCCATCAATCAATCATAACTCATTGTAAATTGTGGTTTAGGCAAACCAACAGCTCTGACAGCTGATACGCTAAAAGTAGTTGATCTGTTCTAAGAATTTTTTTAGCATCAAGTTCATTATCATGACATATCTGGAACACCTTTTTAACAAGGTTTCTGATACTACGGAGCATGCTTTTTACTAATGATGGAGAGGAAAACTGGAGTCTACTTCAAGTTTTATCAGATAAGATTTTGGTTGTCTTTTTCTTCAGTTTTTCCCTCATTCTGTTCTGAGAAAATTTACTATAAAAGGAAGGAAACACAGTGATGCAAAGTACGATTTTTGCATGTTTTCAATAGAAATTATCTAACAATTATCTAGCAGAAGAACACTCTACTAACAGGTAGTTAAATGAGCGTGAGTAGGAAGGCCTCTAAATGTTAAGGCCTATATTTTGTGAATGGGGAACCTCACACTTTTGTTTTTTTTTTTTTTCCTGGGGGGGAATAATAAAAATTGTATTAGAAGCTACGTTCATGTTACAAAAATTTCATCTAAATTCCAAACTTTATATGCTCTTACTGAGTTTGATTTGTCTTGTTATATAATGCAAGTGCCTAAATGTAGCAATTATTTTCCATCTTTCATGACTCTTCTGGTTCTGAGCTTTTTCTAGGTTTTGACTGAAAAAGTCTATCCTATTTCCCATCACCTAAAACAGATTGGAGAAAGAAAGAGGAAAATGAGAGAAGACATGTACTTGTATTGTAACCATCTGTTTATTTATTTTACAAACTGTTAACCAGCAATAATAGAATGCATATTTTGAAGCTATTCTGAAATGATTTTGCCTTCTGAAGCTCATTTTATTCTGAAATATCTGGGTGAACTCTGATCAAGTGTATTCTACTTTTTCATGGTTTTCGAAGAATTAGAGGGGAAACGTCTTTTGATAGTTGAAGAGACCTAAAACCACCACCAACAGATGTATAAAGGCAAAAACAAGAATGGAAAAATAATAGTGTATTATCTGGGACAAGTATTGATTTGCTGATAGTATTAATCATTAGTGTGACAGACTGTCAGTTTCTGACTCTTTACATCTCTGTGTAGTAGATTATGGTCATGTATGTAAATATTTTTGTAAGTGCTGCCTTTTGAAATGTTGAACTATTCTCTTCCTCTTTAGATAAATTAAAAAAACATGTAAGCACAATAGTAAATTCTACATTCACTCCAGTTCAAAACTTTCAGCCTAGAGCATATCTAAGTAATTAGTAATATACTTGCAGCATTCTCCCATGTTTGACTTCATCTCTGTTCTCAATATCATAAACTGTAAGAAAGAGACACGGCTCTGCACAGAATAACTTGGTAGGCAATGACTTTGAAATTTTCTATGATTCATCATCTTCCTCTTCAATTCTTTCTCCTAAATGCTTTTAAAGTATCTGTAAAATTCTTTAAGTTGTTTGTTGCTATGGTTCCAGATTGGTTTCTGCTAAGGCTGGTTCTCATGTCTCCTTACCAATTATGCCATGATTTCCCCACCCTTGGTTAAGATGATTCTGCCTCACTCAGCATTTTTGCAAAGACACCAATAAATTTCCTCATCTGGAGGAAGCCACTTCTGTCCTTTAGGAGTTATGACATCAAATGATTTAACAAACTTTTCCATCAGTGAACTGTCTGTCCAGTCCATTTCTATTTCCGTTTTATTTTATTTAATTCTTTAGAGAAAGTGGAAAACATCTATTTAAATGTATCTCACTGCAGAGATGCTAGCCTCTTGCCCTGAGCTACTTCCATGACAAAGCTTAGCCACAGGTCTAAGTGCCAGGCTGAATTAAGATTTAACTGCAACACACAAGGCAAATAATGTCATAAATCATCGCAGCCCTACTGATGCCCATAAGTCATCTGAGGATTCAGTCCAACAACCTCTGTTGATAATACTGATTGTAAAATTAATAATAATACAGGATTGTTCCTTAGGGACTCTGGTGGCTAATCCTAAGCATGCAAATCTCCTTCAGAGTGGCTTATATCCCTTCAGTCTTGCAATACAGAAGTTTTACGTGATGCCATTTTCCAGTTTACTACTACTACAGTTGATAAAGAAGAGATGAGAATCTTAGAAAGCTTGGTTGACTAGCCTGAAATAAGTTTTGTTAGGTAAGAGGAACCCTTCTCCTTGCAAAATGAAAAGTATTCATTTCTAAGTAGTATTCTAGAATTGTATTTTTGAATGTTAGATCATGACGTAGCATAAATTTTCTCAGGATTAATAAAGTATGCAACATTTAATCAACTTATTTCTGTAATTAGAACATATGCTTTGAATGATTTATCCTTAAGTATTAAATCTCCTATGAAGACATCAAGAACCATAACAATTTACAGATGTCACAATCTGTAGCATGTAGATGGCAAAAAAGGAATTTACATTAGATACTTATGCATACTGAGAAAGATTTAAAACATATCAGAAACCCTGAGTAAAAACTTGAGTTTCACAAGAAACACACCATCCCTTCTGGCCTGTCAGGTAAATCTGACACCTCTCTTTCTGCAGAAGTTGCTGGCTTCCAGAGCATGGAAAACAGAAAAGGAACCAAGGGGGGGGGGGGGGGGGGGGGG
>JAPSGF010000039.1:5235660-5247449 GCA_035772895.1 Perdix hodgsoniae
TCCTTCCTTCCTTCCTTCCTTCCTTCCTTCCTTCCTTCCTTCCTTCCTTCCTTCCTTCCTTCCTTCCTTCCTTCCTTCCTTCCTTCCTTCCTTCCTTCCTTCCTTCCTTCCTTCCTTCCTCTCCTTCCTCTCCTTCCTCTCCTTCCTCTCCTTCCTCTCCTTCCTCTCCTTCCTTTTTTTCTCTTCCTGTTCTTTAAATATATTTGATGTGCATATACTTGGAACAGATGAAGGTTGTAGTTATAACTATAATCAGCATTATGTTCCTTCTTTGTTTCAGGAGGCATGCAACAATGCACAAGAAACAATTTTCTTCCAAGTTTAAAGACACTAAAAATTCCAGCATGTTGAATATTTGCTGGGTTTCTTTTTTGCAATTGCAGTAAGAAATTTTTTATTAGATGCCAGAAATGTCAGAGAATAAACTTAAAAAATACTGGTATATTTATTTTGGTTGAACATGCATTTGATTACTGGAAGTAGTGTACTTCTGTCTGCAAAAGACACAAGATTTGAAGCAATCCCAACTGCATATGTATTATTCATTTTGTGTTTATAACTGGGATACATTTTGATATTATATAACATAATACCTAAGTGTATGTTTATATGTGGGCTGGCGCATAGTAGGGAAGCATTGTGTGACAAACGTAGACTGAGACCACAGCTCCATACTGAGAGCAGCAGAAAGCATCCAGTTTTTTGGGTTTTTTTTCATTTTTAGACAGACTACATTTATGCATTACAAAAATTGTTTTTCCTCCTGTGCATAATTTTATATTTAATCACTATGAATTTCATATGACATTTTATGACCTAACACTCATTCTTCTCAATCCTTCCTCTTACAGGGTTAGACAGAATTAACACCCTATAGGCTACATTTAGCCTTTGATTAACAAAATGCCAAGTAGCTCCAGTGTGAATCATCCCTGACCCAGAGCAGCTCTGGGTATCTCCAGCCAGTTCCCTACTCTTCCCTTCCCCTCAAGCAGATGGGCTACCAGTGCCGTGCCACTAGGACTGCCACTATCATCACTAGCGATGTGCTTTTTCTAACCAGATTCAGGATTTCAGAAATGTTTCTGTTGCACTTCAAGACAGGAGATAGACACTCATCATCTCACAGCTTGCTCTCCAGAGGCTCCCCGAGTTTGCTTGCACCTCAGCAGGAAGGAGGCCAGGGGTATTCCAAGCCCTGCCTAGTTGTTTTTCTGTTATATGCTACCACTATTTCAACCATACTGAGCGAGTGATACTATTGAGGAGTCCTTCTCAGAGAATGGTTAATTGAAACAACTTTAGTTTCACAAATGAATTTATTTTTTTTTAAGCAACATAGTTTTGTTTTTGTTTGTTTTTTGACAAGAAAAAAAAAAAAAAAAGAAACATTTAGTAAAAAAGTTCCCAAACAGAGCTACGCACAGCAAGATTGCATTTTTTTCCTATACTAATTTCTGGAAGTGGTAAAGAAATATATTTTCAGCAGTTTTCCTATTTCTGATTTGCATCTGTGTGATTTCATTAACTGATAATTGCTTTTGATGTGAAATGCAAAGAGATAAATGGCTCATGAATCAATAAGTGACGAGATTTCAAACAGAGTCGCTTATTGATTTTTATCTCCAATTTACTCTGCATTGAGTTTAATTATAACTCTGACACACCATTTGTTTGAAAAGATTGCATGTGAAAATTTGCATGCAGTTTTCTTAGAGCAATTACATTTCAGATCTTTTAAAGTAAGTTATGTTTTTTGAACTGGAAAAAAAACACTGCTGAAATTCCAGCACTGGAAAAATATTTATGCATATGGTTCCTTAATCATTGTGCAAACATTTGATTATCTTTACGAACATTTATTAAAATATATAAAAATAAATGCTTATTTATGGGTTTTCATCACAATTCTAGCGAAATTTGCCTAAATTTAAATTCATAAGGTAAAAGACATTACTTAGGCAAACTAAAACTTTGAGTTTCAAAACATGTAATTTGATTTAAAGCCATTTTCTTAGAGCATTGGAATTGGTTTAAAAAAAAAAAAAAGTATATTTTTCATTCCATTGTTGTCATATATTTTTGGCTATCAAACTGAGATAACAGATTTTTACTCAGCTGTAGAGAGATTTGTTTACATGGATCCAAGGTTTTTAAATGAAGCTGATAATTCCACTGTCACATGAAGGATTTTATTACCGTAGCATCTAGCTTCCTGCTAAACCTAAAATTGATGTTATCACTACATTTCAGTAAATTTTCTATTAGAAACACCAGTCCAGAACAAAGATTTGCTACTTTTTCATCAGAGATTTAATACTGGAATCTGTTTTCTACATATGACAATATGACATCTTTTGTAGGAGAACCTTTATGAATGCATCTATGATAAAGGAAAAAAGTTAAAATTGTGATCATGGAATTATGTTCACTTGATTCCTTGAGAATCAAGGCAATGGCACACAGTGTAGCACTCTAATGTCACCTACATTGAGTAACTCAAAAATAAAATGTCAAAATTCTGACATCTTTCTTGATTTCTGAGAGCAAAAGTCCTATGGATTGCGCACTTAAAATATGTTGATAATTTGAAGGACACTCTGCTTTTTTTTTTCTTTTTTCTTTTTCCCTTGGCATCAAAAAGCTCAAAAAAGAATGTATTTTTAACACCTTTCAGTAAGCCTGGTTTAAAAGTGAATTGAGATCAACTGGAGCACTTCCATGAATTTAATTTGGCCTTGAATGAATCTCTATGACCAGACATGCATGAAAATCACCCCTGAAAATTTCAGTGCTTACAGAACTGTGTTTGTAGGTACACCTTAAAAATGGGCCAGTTTTTATGTATTGGCAAGAAATAGCAGAGACAGTGTTAATGATTATTTCAATTTTTAAACATTATTACTAGAAGTGACATTTTGGTAGAATGCAAGATGACTCAGGAGGATGTCAGGATGGAGACAAAGTATTTTTTGAAAAAAAAAATAGAACAAGCACTTTATTGCATAAAATATGGAAGGGAATACAGAGATGTTAATTTATTTGTAAAATTTCAGAGTCTCACATAGGTTCCTATAGGAGGCCTATATAAAAAAATATTTTTATTTAATTCAAATGAAATAACCTATGTGATCCAAATGGCGGTTTGGCAAATCTTACTTGTGGATCAACCACTTAATTAAAACCTGTTTTAAAGGTTGTGGAGTATATATTATAAGGTGTGGTAATGTTCTTCTCAATATTAAGTTTGTTTTGGTACCTTTTCTATTGATGCCTCAAACTGTAATAACACTTTTACCTCATTTTCTAAGAAAAGGATCTAATGGCAGACATTTATCCACATAATGTGAGGTAAAGACTGATGAAAAAAAAAAAAAAAAATTATTCTATTTGTTCTGCCCTCACCCTCTCCAATGCAAACTTTATTCTTCACTAGTTCAAGACCAAGTCTCCCTCAGGCTATCCACTTTTCATTTATTCAATTATTCTGTAATTGTTTTATTGCTTTTAGCCTTTTCTCTTAGCAAATTCTCTCCCACTTTTCCTTCTTTTCTCTCACACTTTATTACTATTTACTCTCCATCTTTTTGGTCCTTCTTAATCTTGATATCTGAATAGGTTTAAGCAAGTTTCAATCCTTTGCCTAACTTTTCCAGGCTTTTTGAAGGACTTCTATTTATTTTTCAGGTTTTTTTTTTCCTATGGTTTTGCAAAGAAATTTGATGATCACTTTCTGTAAGTCCACATTTAATGTCAAGATTATAGTAAAATGCTGCTTTGCATTTTGTCTGTTGTAGTCATTTTTCATCCTTTTTGCCTCCCTGTGTTCAGAACTAGAATTACACATAGCAATATAGTTTACCTTATAATTTTCTCCCTTCACATTCAAGCAAACTCTTGATTTCAGCTGTAATTACTTCTGTCTCTGTATTATTTGGGGTAGAGAGAAGAACTGCCTCTTATGCGTTGTAAAGCTAGTTGTTCCAAAGAGATTATTTAAGCTGCTGAGACAGTACTTCTCTAAACCATTTTCTGTTCTAATAATTGGCCTGTTTCTGTCGATGCAGTACAAGTTTTCCTGTATCATTCTGTTGTTAGACCTAGCCAGTATTTTGATCTCCCTTATCATGGATTCAACATTCTTGTTATTGTCACAAAGCCAGCAGTCTAACTCCAATAGTATGTTTATATTCTGAGGAGTACAATTAGAAGTATTGTTTTTAATCACAATTGAATTTCTTGTCAGCTAGGCCACTGCTATTCACTAACGCAGCACAGAAAATTGACATATTTCACAATTGCTCTGTTTAGAGTATTTCAGCTTCCCCTCAAATAAGTCACATGTGCAAACCTATGATAAATGCCTTGTCATCTGTAGAGAGACTCATAACTGTCCTGTTAATAAGCTTAGGAGTTTCATTAACACATGCTGTTCCATCTAGATAAAATTTACTCAGTTTTCTTGTAGGAATGTCACTTCCATTTTGGCAAAGTTCTTACTAAGTACAGATATGTCACATCAGCTGTCTCTTCCAAATAAGATAGTAAATTTGTCAAAACAAATATGAATGTTTGGGTAGTATTTGTCTTCAAAAATTTATAGTAACCCTTTTTATCACTGCATTACACCACAGATGCCTCTAAATAAGTTTTATTTAACTGTCCTAGTATTTTATTTATATTTTTTTTTCATCTTGTTAGAGGTTGATTGGCTTGAAAATAGGCTTCTCCTTTTTCTTCTGTTTGTTTAAGCAGGGAAAGTACAGTTATCTTCAAGTATTTTGTGGTCCTCCCCACTGGCCACAAGTTTTCAAAGGTAATAGCTACTAACACAGAGAAATCATTAATGTAACTCTATTGAATTGCATAATGCAACAATATCTGTAGCGGTACTGCATAATATATTCACACTTTAATTCTGCAAATGTCACACAAGTAGTATTTTCATTGGTTGGTGACTAAATTTAATGTATAAACTATATAAATTATGCACAGAAAGCTGGACAGATCCCTTCCAGTAGTAAAACAAGTTTGGTCACATTCTTGTTTTACAGCACTGTTAAGTACTGTATTACTAACCAACACTTCAGCTAGGAGGTTGTTTGACACTATTGTCAGAATAGGGAAAAGATCTGTAAGAGAGCTTATATCTGCATTTCTTTTGTCCTTTTTTTCAACTCTTATTTGCAAAAATAAACTTTTTAAGGACAACTTTATGATCAGTTTATTTATTTATTTAATTGGTGTGCGTGTGTGTAGGGAATGTGCTAGATCTCCATCTTAAACCATTTAAGCCTGTCAGCTACTGCTCTTTTATACATGTCTTCAGGTTTCAGCTGGGGAACTTACTGACTACTAACCCACATTTTATATTAGAAGTTGTTATATTCAAACTAAATATTCATGCTTAAAAATGGTGCACATGAAGATATCTTCTGAGTTTCACCAAGTAAAATATAAAAATGAAACTATACTGGTACAATAGTGAAGAATGCAGAAGCTCATATGCACGCAAGAAAAAAAAAATCAAAGATACAATTTAAAATGAAGAGAAGATGCAGAGGTGAAAAATGTCCCAACATTAAACAGGCAGAGCAAAACAAAAATGGAAACCATATTGACTCATAAGACCCTTAAGTCTGAGCCTACAAAACCTGTGGTCTGTTCTTCACAGCACAAGTAATCTGCTGTGGGATTACAGACACACTTCATCAGATTTCTTCACCTGATTACAGTACCTGTATTTACCTATCTTTACTAAGACAAGAAGACTCTTACTAATGAAACCTTGAACTCAGATTAATCCATCAAGTTCAAGTGTACTAAAACCAAATAACAGTAAAGAAATCCCATATTTTTCTTTCTGTTTATAGAATTACATTTTTCTTTGCATACTAAACTTATAAAAATACTCCTTTTATCTAAGATGTAAATATTGCAATTGGTGTTTTCAAAATAATCAGATTCAACAAGATGGATGTCACTAAACTAAATAATCAGAGCCAAATATTAATTGTTTTATTCCTTCCTCTACAGTATTCTGCAGTCAAGGAAACAGAAAACAAAACGAGCAAGCTGAGCCAAAAACATTGGGATTCTTCTATGTGTGATATTCAAATTCACATAAACTCAGTGAAAGCTGCAGAAAGAGATTTAATAGCAAAGGAAGGCTGAACAGGATTTTAATCCTTCTTTGACTATCCCATTAACACTGCCTGGTGTGAGGTGTCTATATATAAGGAAGGAAAAGCTGTATGATTAGAAGACCTGTGTGACTACATCCAGTGCTAGATTTATGTAAATCCCATTCTGAGAGTGTCAACAGCCTTCTTTCAACATTAATAGTGTCTGTGATTCTTAAGCTTTCAAAGAAAATCCAGAAAAGGAAGCCTTTATCTGAGGAAATTAAATTATTCTCAGCTGTGGAGTCTGGGGATAATATGAAGTGTTTTATGTCTGTATATAAGAGAGTAGTAGGATTTAATTAAATAAAAACAATGACAATCTTGCTTATGAAATTTTACATGGGGCCCTGTAGAATTGTCTACCTATGGTGAGCTCTTTAAATTTCCTTCAAAAAGGTCATCCTTTCATAATACATTAAACAGGAGTAATTTTTAAAACTGAGTTTAGATTTCCTTGCCTTTGTTGAGAAAACAGGAAGAGCGTTGCAGTTTTTTCCATAGCGCCTTACCCAATAGGATTGTTTATCCTGACTTCAGTGGGAGCAAAGCCCTCCAGCCACTGGGCAAAATTTAAGGTCACACCTGAGCTTTATTGGTTTCAAAAATAGTCTTTTCATGTTAGACTCTTACAGTGAACCTGTCAGGAGGTTCTACCAGACAGTGCTAAATTTTTTCTCCAGCAGGTTTGATATTTGCTTAATTGCAAGCACCTAAACCGACCAATTCTTCTTTTTTCATTTCAAAATCAATTGGCAGTTTATCTGTGTGTGTTCTAAGGATCTGAAATCAAAATGTGCCATCAAGCTTGGAGCAACTAAAGATAACAGAGAAATATTTAGCCTGTCAGGTTTGTTTCTTTGCAGTCCTGGTGAAATACAGTGTGCTATTATGGCAAGGACAGACCCATCCTTTGATATACCTTTGCTGGGCCTTTCTTCAGATTTGATTAAAGGGTTCCTTCATTGCTCCTATGAGCAGTTTATTTGCCTTTATTTCTTCCAGATAGTGCTGCATGTCTCTTCCACCAAGGCAATGTTCTATAAGAACAATACCCATTTTAAAGGGAATTTGGACATCAGGACATTTTCTGTAAAGCAGTTGATGGAAGTAGAGCAGCAATAAGACCTACCCATGTCAAGACTGTGCTGCAAGAATATTTAGCAGAAAAAACACTGCAGAAATACAGGAAATGAGGATAATTTGCTTAGAAAATATATTCTTATTAATGTTGCTTATTACTAACAGTCTGTGTATAGATTCCTAGAACCACAGGGTATCAAAGAACTCTCAGAAGCAGGACCCTAGGAAAGCCAGACCACACTGTGAGTTGGGGGCAGAGCCTGACACCCAATGTATGGCTGCCCTATTTCCCGCTTTTCAACCTTGGAAAACCATTCTTCTGCACCATGGTAAACATCTGACTCACTGCAGCCAACCCTGTGCTATGGCTGGATGCAAAATACATACACAGCATGCACATGGATCAATATGGCAGAGGCTGCTTGTCACCTGGGGGATGCTTCACACCAACTGCAAGAAGCCTTACAGCACACCAGTGAGGTGGCCCGTGCTTTCCCCTTAGCTGTTCTTCACTGCAAATCCATACACTACCAGATTATTTCTGGGTTCAAACAGTGAAAAAGCTGAAAGAAACATGGAAATGTTCATTGGGAAGTACATAATGAGACAAAAAATGTGAACTGAAAAATGGTATTTTGAAAAAAAAATTGCCTTGGAGAAATGTCCAGGGTCAGAGACATTTTTTTATTTTTATTTTTTCCCATAAAGAATGCTAGACTATTTTATAAAAATATTACTATGTATTTTATCAATATGGCTATCAATTTCATCTTGTATTCTGGAACAAAATCCTGCATACAGGAAAATGCAAAGTTATGCACACATGCAAAGTATAATGTTATAGGTTTTCTGCTAACACAGAAGTCATTAGATCAAATCAGTAGCAGGTATGTGTGCTTGTTCTTTTCCCCATCCTCCCTAAAGGCTGACCCTTCCTTCTCTGTTCTCTCATAAAGGAACAATAATGAGCCCTTAATTCAGTACAAAATGTTACAGGTTGTTGGAAATTACTAATTTAATTTTATGGAACTAGAGAATCATAGACTATCCCAAATTGGAAGAGACTCACATTCACTGCCCTTAAGTCTCCCTGCATCACCCTGCAACTAGAAAATATAAGACTGCATTGAACACAAGTGTACCAGATCCCAGGGCATCAGATTTAAATTTTCTCACTACTGTATGCCCATCAGCCTGCAGGGCCTGTGTAGAATACCCTGTGGTGTGGGCTTGGCTCTGTCAGGGAGTGTCACATCCCTTACTCTTCATCAGATCTCTCCCTTGCTTTGAACATCTCAAGCTTAATATTACACTATTTGTCCAGTCTGTCACCTTTGATAACCTTGCATCTGCTACATCTACTTGCTTTTAATTACCTTGCCATTTAATTTGTTTCTAACATCTGTGTCCATTTCTATCTGGGGTCACTTTTATTGCTGATGGCTAACAGATTTTGAAAGATATATGATTTTCTTATATTTCTTTCTAAGATCATCTATTGTAGTTTGCTACAATCACCTGCTGCTGTTGATTAGTTGCCATACAAATGATTTCATTTACTAGAGATCACTATTATTACCATAAAATCCTCATTCATTAACTGCCAAATCAATTATCTACCCTGTTGCTTATTGATCAGAAGTCTCCTAAGCAGCTGAGCTCTTGGGGCAAGTTTCATCCTTCATATAAATCAGGTTCACTGGAATCATGTAAAAGATGAACCTGGCTCCTCCACCATGCTGATCTCCTGCCAGTACCTTTGAGATTCCCACTGATTGTGCAATCACCTGATTCAATCCTGCACCACTTTGCAGCTCCACTGATTCATGATTCTGCTGATGCTGATTGGCCATTTGTCACCATTATTCTTTACTTTCCTCCTCCTTCCCTAACATTTCCACACATTATTTTTTCCCCTTAGTTTCCATCTGCCTAACTTTTTATTCTCTTTACCTTCCACTCCTCCTCTGTTCTGATTTTTTTTCCATGTTTCTGTTACATCACCTGCAACTGCCTAAAGCACATCTTTTCCTCACATCAGTTAGTATCTAATGTTTCTATTCTTTGCTTTTTCTTTGTGTTTTCTAGACACAATTTGCATTTTGCACTTGCTGCTCAGAATCACCTCTCCTTCATCCTTCTTTGGGACACTTTTGGATTTTTTTTCTTATCCACCTTCTTCTTGATTATTGTTATTTCAAAGCACAGATCAAACATATACAGTGTTAACATAGAAAGATGCTTTGTGTGTGACTGGGTAGGTATGATATATATTTCCTCAGTTTGGAGGTAATAAAACTGTTCCCTCATATAAAATATTTAGATGATGTTGGAAGAAATGCAGTAGTAAGGGGGGAAGCATTCAGTTTAGAAATATGTGGTCTGTCAGAAAAATCTGGATTCTACCTATGCCTATCCAAAACACTGATTTCCTCAAAAATTACATAAATTACACATAAATAAGAATAATTCTACACTTTGCCAAGGATGCCAATATAACTATTATAAAAAAAAGGCAACAACTTAGCACTGACTTAATATTGACATAAGACTGAATTGGAGCTAATATACTAGTCTTTAGGATCTGCATTAATGTCTCTTGTGACTTCTGATCAATAAGTTCAAAGCAAATATTTGCACTCCTCAGGAATTACTGTTTATACTAGGCATAGGCTTACACAGTGAAACTGTCACTTGTCTCTCAATCCACACATCAGCACAATCAGCTGTTACAGACAGGAACTGAGACTGCATTGGTATTTAAGAAAGCTCATGTTTTCATGTATAAATTTTCCTAGGAAATAATAACTTGGTATGCAACTTGAGTAATTACCTCTAGCCAGCAGGCTTCTGTTTTTGTAATCACTACCTCACGATCTTCCCTCAACCTTGTTTAAAGAAAACAAATAATCAGTAACACAAATGATGCAACCAAAGTATTTGCCCTTCCTTGCATATATACTTAGAAAATCTAGGGACTGTTTTCTTTCATTTAATTATACAAAAGCACTAACAGTGATATTTTGAAAGTATTTTTATCATTGTTTTTAAAATGATTTTCATTTAACAGAAGGTCCTCATTTTAACAGGCCTTTCTGGATTCATGCTACTGAGCTAGCGGAGTTGGCAATGATTGTTGTGAACATAAAGTAATTAATAGAGATTTTCTATTTGCACTGACCTTTGATCTGATGGTAATAAATCTCAGTGATTGAAGCTGATCACAGTCACCCTGAGTAGCGCTGTCTTGGTACCTCACGTGCTTTCCCTAGCAAGCTCTCTGCACATACAGGCATAGGGAGACTCCTATTAACATTAATGACTATTCTGTGGTTGGGGAGGGGTCAAATGCCATTTTCCTGCCCTTCATTAAAGCTACTAATTCATTACTGCCTTCCTCGCTCTGGCAGAGCAGTTCAAAGTCTTTTGACACCAATGCCCCTACATATATCTCACCAGTGAGCGAGTCAAAGTGAGAAAGCACCAGGACAGAGGGTTATGGAAATATGAGCTCTAAAAAAAGAGTTCTAGCCTACCTGTGTTAGTGCTGGTTAACCTAAGGGCATCAGGATAAACCTTGGCTCAGTTATCACATCCCCAGGCTGTACTCACGGGCTGCCTGTTCCCTGTACATAGTAGCTGCTTTTCTCAAAGCTGTTTAGAAACGGCTTAACCTGTGTTTCGTGAGAACAAATGTGGCGTGGTGATTGCTGGGGAGCTAATGGGGGTTAAGCTCCCTAGCAATCCCCTTGATTTGTCTCTTCTTCCTGAATAGCATCTTAAATTTGGGCCCATACATATTCACTGAACAGCAGTGGTTTATCTGAGTGCACTGGCTGGCCCTTGGAGTTCAAGCATGGTCTGTGATTGACTGGTGGCATCTAATTACACAGACAGTGCAGTTCTACGAGATTGTGGAGGACAAGAGAAACTGATATGGTGATGCATGCAGATGGTACTAGATTACCAAAATCTCTGAGCCTTCTGATCTGATGAAGTCAGATATCACCACAAGTAGCACTGTCACTGAAATTAAATGATCACAGTTTGTCGCGGGTTAAGCAAGATCTACCTGTGCCCGTGACAGGGGGGCAGCTGGCCCAAAAGGGCCGCTGGCCCAAAAAGGGAAGGGGAAAAGGGAATGGGAAAAGAAAACAGCGGCAGCGATCTAAGGAGGCACACTTATTTACTAAATACTATATCAGAATACAGAATAATACAATATAATACAATATAATTGTAATTAAGCAAAAGGGAGAGAGAGAGTGAGTCCCAAAAACCGAAAGGCCTACTGTAAGCTCTAGGCGAAACGGCTGGAAGGCACCCCACGCTCCAAGGGATCCGGGAGAGTGTAAGATATCAGTCACGGGAGTGAGATTATATACTGTTCTGGTCCCGTGACTTATCTCCTGACCGTGATGTCCTCTGGGAAATGTAGTTTTCTTCTGTGAACTATCCATACTTTACATGATGTTGTGATGTGGAATACTAATAGCAGAATTACAAAAGTATTAAACCATGACA
>JAPSGF010000039.1:5247459-5400905 GCA_035772895.1 Perdix hodgsoniae
GATGTGGAATACTAATAGCAGAATTACAAAAGTATTAAACCATGACACAGTTGTTTTTTTTTCCCATAACAGTGGATATGCTCCATGCAATTCAGGATCAGGTAAGACAAGGAAGAGTCTGTCTTTGTAACTGCCTCCAAGAAACCCAAGAAATTGCTGGCAGCAAATTGGCCTGGGGACCAGGACATACTGCTTGTCCATATTGCTCTGGAGTCAGACGGGAATGTAGGCTGCCAACAGATCCTTCCTTCCCTCACAATGGGAGAAATGGGGCTCTGTCAAGGACAGCCAACCTCTGACAGAAGTTGTTGTGCTGGGGACAGGCAGCAGGGCAGGTAAAGAACCTGAAAAATCAGTCACCCAAAACTGCACAGGGACACCAAGGCAGTTTTCTGATCCCAGCAGTCATGCTACACCTCTAGAAAGGGAGACTTCGAGCCTGCCTCAAGGTGAATCCCACAGAGCAGCCACATTCAAACCTGCAAGCTTTGAGTGCAAGTGTTTGATTAAACTCAGCAGACGGAGAGAGCACCTGAGCATACAGACTCTCACATTATTGCTGGCAGCCCTAGAGGAGCCAGCTACCCTGGCACATGTGGGCCAACCTACAGGGCAGCAGTTAGACCAAATCAAAGGAACAACATTCTAAGTGACTTTCAGAAAACTAGACCTTGAAATATGGGGAGAAATACGTGAAGGATTTTTTTCCCCTTATAATTCTGCTTGATTTTTTTAATTGATTCATAGAGGGAAAGAGCTGGTCAGTATTCAGCATATTGGGAATCACATTTATTATATTGCCTATGAAAGAATCAGAATGCATTTACATGTTTTTAAATAAACTATGTTTCTGTAATTTTGCTTAATGAATGAAAAAGTGTATAATTTCAGTATTTAGAAATACAAATGATTATATGTGTTATTCTATTCTGTGTTATATCTGTTTCGATAAGAAGAGATTTACTTGACCATGAATTCTCCCAAAGGTGTTTTTTTTAAAGTATTTGCCTGTTATTGTTTACATCTATGTTCTATTAAAAACAAAAAACAACAATAAAAAAACACCACATCATTTATATTGATCTGGATATGTTAATTTTATATCACAGAACTCTTTTTTATTTATTTTTTAGTCAGCAATGAAATAGGAAGGCATTTAATGAAAGCAAATAGAGCAAACATGAATTGCAAGTCTTCTAATGAATAAATCTGAATAATAAGAATCCCACTGGAGTGTAGAGGCATATAGGTTAATCTTTTCACCTGAATTTTAATACAAACTGAAAATAATATCAGAAGAATTTTCACATTTAACATCTAGCTCACCATTAACTCAGGGAAAAAAATAGATTGTATTATAAAAGTTTGGTCTGCAACTATATTTAATTAACAGAATCAAAGAAGAGATGATTTAATGCAGATTTTTTGGTTGAATATCTTTAAACAGTTAATAATTTTATAGGGAAAAAATCAGATTTCCACCAGTACAGAGATATATATGCAGACCCATGCCAACCTCAGCCTCAAAAAATTTGATGCACATTGTATGAATTCAAGGAGTGCTAATGTGAAAGCATTCTTGACCATTCTCATGATACTGTTTTGACCTTGTTATTTGCAAGTGAAAATAGAAAGCTAATCAGGATTATTTCCAGATGTAGAGACTTTTTTTTTTTCACCTTGATCTACTAAGCAGAATTGCCTACTCCTTTTGAGGAATTCAGAATTGAGAACTTTTGGCATGACAAATAGTAATTGTAAATGAAATCCACCCAACACAAAAGGCATGCTTCAGACAGAATTTTAGTTCTGTGAGCTAATACAGACTGTTTTCTTCTTTCATAGACACGGATGTCAAAACTAGGTGTTCATTTCTAACATACAAGAAAACACATGACTGAAGGCTGTCGTTTAAGCTTGGCTGGAGAAATCGGCAGGTATGTCAAACCACTCCATATCCATTCCATAGGATGTTAAGACCCATTGACTCAGAATTGCATTTACAAGAATGAGATGTCAAAGCTAACAGAGCTATCTTCAGGATGAATAGTAGTAACAAGTGGAAAATACCTAGTCTTGAGCATCCAAGCATGAAGATGAAAATACATTTCCTAGAAACTCAGACCATTGTCAGCTTTTGTTAATACCGTTCATTGCAGTATAGCAAAAACCTTAACATAAACTGTCCCTAAAAAAATGGCATGACTTTACTTCTTTGAAACAAAAATTAAGATGAATAAGGCAAACACTGGAATTCTTACACATACAAAGAAATACACAAAGAATTTCCTTTTAAGAAGCACAGGAAGAAATTATTTTGCTCTTATGTTTTCTTGCAAAACAAAAATGTTTACTTTTATTAAAAATTGATTGTTTTCACACTCAAAAAGTGTTCGAAGTGCTTGAAGAGACAGAATCAGCTTGGCAGCAGCATTGGAAAGTTATGAATCAAAGAGGATACGCCATATTAGACACTGAATTAAAAGAAATGAAAAAGAATGTGGTCCTTCCTGGGTTGTCAGTAAGCCAGCAATACCTTCTCATAGCAACATGAAAAGCAGATACTCTGGCTGACACTGTCATCTACACCTTCACACATCTCCAGGCAATTGCCCCGGGCATACAAGTGCTTCACCAGGCTAAAAGGTTCTGGTGAGCCACTGGGTGTCTGCATAGCATATGGTTTTCACACCTGAATTGCTCAATGCAAAGTAAGTTTATGATGGGCAATGTTGAATCACAAATTCCTGTGGTAATGCTGCCCACACTGACCATCTCCTTTAACAGTTTAGAAGCAGGTATTATTTTATATTAACAAGATGCATTTCTGAAATGAACAAAGCAGCATGTTGCAAAATAAGATTAATCGTAAGGTAAAGGAAAGGACGGGGAATGCTACAGAGTAAAACAGGAAATACAATCACAGAGTAAATGCTGAATTCTCTGTAAGATGATACAGTACTTCCTAAGCCTCTATTTGAACAAGTCGGGTGGCTTCTGCTTTCCTAATGCTATGCAATTAAGATCCATAGTGCAGTGGTCAAAAAAGTACCAAAGCAACAAATAAGATATTATCATGGGACAGACTGTCTTCCAGAAAGTATTATAATTTCAGTGACGTGCCTTTAGGTACAATATGTGCTCAATCCTGGGGAATCTATTTGGAAAAGAGAGAAAGAAAATGTAGAATAATGTAATGAAAATTTCAAAGACTATGGCAGAATTTCTGTGATGAAAGATTGCAAAGACTTAAATTGTCTTATTTGGGAAATAGATGAATATAAAAGAATCTTTTGATTCTTTTAATTAAAGAATTTAAAGAATCTTTTGATTCTGAAATTGAGGGAAAAAATAAAAGGCAAAGTTTAGTGGCAGAACTCATTGCTGCAGGGTCTGAAAATTTGGCTCAATGTAAGTAGTATTTAGGAAAGCATGCCAATAAGAAGAGGACCACATTTCTGCGATGCCTCTCGGGTGCCAGAGAGGCCTCAAATGCCCTTCATGTGGTGCCCAGCCTGGAGCCTACCACCCCATCCATCTCTGTCCTTGAATGGTGGGACAGTGGCAGCCCCCAACTCTGCTTTCCCAGGTGACGTTGGGAAGGTTGAGAGCTGCAGGCATGATGTGTCTCCTGAATAGGGTTCAAGGCTTGCCTTGGGCAAGAGATGCACAAGCACATTGATTGTGGAGACAGGGAAGGATGTAAATTGTTATCACTTGCCATTAAGATAGGCTGAGCAGACAAAGGTTTGAACATAAACTGATGATGTGTCATCCCAGAGTTCAAGCTCAGTGTTTTTAAAAGCACGTATGCACAGACATAGACAATACTGTACAACTCTTGGTGTAAATTAAGTAATTTATAAAATCACTAGGTCCCCAGTCACACACTACTGTACAAACTAATGAAGATAAACTTCTTCCTGTGGGCAAGATTTGTCATAATTGTCCAGCAAGTATTCTTGTATTTTTGATTCTTAAGGAATAAAAGCATCTCTGTTAGGATGCTGGACTGTAAGGACAGTTAATCCAAACCAGCTTTTATATATCAACATTCCGAGAATACATCACACTACATCTCAGTAAGTAGCGCACAAAGGTCAAAATTTGATTAGCTATGAAATTGAAAATACTCACCCACTGGCTAAAATGATAAATTTAATGGGAGGAACAATAAAATGAATATTGTGGGGTTTTTATTGTTTTGTTTGCTTCTTACATAAAAGGAAAGTAGAAATTACAAGTTCCATGCTATCAACATATTGTAAAAAAATGGAAACAACTAAGAAAAAGCAGTGCCCAGCTCAGAAAAGACACTTTTGATAGCAATGTGTGTTATATTCTCACTGGAAGAAAAATGACTCACTGAAGATTCTTTTTAGCATGTAAAAACTACTCAAAAAAAATTCTATTTTTTCTGTACTCTTTAAATAATCAAATAAGCATTTTACAGACACAGAGATGACTGATAATGTTTTGATAATCACCTTTCAGAAATCAAGGAAAAACTTCCCATGATTTATATTGCTGTGAGAAACTTTTGGCTTGTTCCAAAACAATGCAGAGGCTGCCAGAACAGCATTTTTAATGAAGTGAAATCCAGGAGATTAGATTCTGAGACTGAAGCACACTCATTGAGAGAGAAAAGATGTTAATATAAATGAAAAGCAATTTAGAGTTTTACTCTTATTCACATGCTGAGAAAAGCTTGAAGAAAATTGATTTGGAGAATCTATTAAAAAAAGGAAAAAGAAAAGAGATCCAGATGTAAGTTGACAAAACAAGTATGCATTTCTTTTTGCAAACACCCAGAGAATTAAGAAAAGGTAGCAATTGAGAAAAACATGTAACCAATGTCATTCTAAAACAATTCCATTTGTTGTCATCTTTCAAATACAAAGAAAATGCGGGTGCTTCCCAAACCTTATACTCAGTGGTAATTTTCTCAAAAGATAATGAAAACTGAAGAGAGAAAAATGCAAGGGAAAGTATCAGGTTGTTTTAAAGTGCTAATTATTCATTTGAAACTACTTTAGTGACCTATTCCTTTGTAAACATATTCTTTGTATATCAACACTGCTCATCTTTTTTTTTTTTTTTTTTTTTTAAGAGAAAACTGAGAAGTTCATTTCAAAACAAACAAAGAATTGTAAAAAACAAACAAACAAACCAGCAAAATCCTTTTCTCTACAGTGGAATATACATCCATATCCAGAAATATCTGATGGGCAAGTAAGGTAAGCCTTCACTAGCTATACAACTATATGAAGCTTTGGATTACACATAACCCAGAGAGGACAAAGAGTTTCATTAGAATAGGATTAAAGACTTCTAGGAAATGGTATGAAAGGATATTATTCTCCCTTGGATGGTTATTTGTCAGTAATGATTACTCTGAGAATGTGAAATTGAGATGAGTAGTGATAAGATGACAGCCCTTGAGAAGGAGATTTCTGGCTTAAACTGTCCTGAAATACTCTAAAACCCATAAGAAAGAATAATATTCTATATTAAAAACTTATCTGAAAACTAAAAAACAGAATGGTATTGCATTGCTAAAAATTACTTCAATTTGGTATTTATTTTTAAAGAGCTAGTAAGGTTTTATTTCCAGGTTAAGGAAAATGAATCAACACTTTTATTTCAAAATAATCACAATTAAAAGTTCTTGATACATAACTTTCATTGTAAGAAGAGAACAGGCAAAAATGCAAATAAATATAGATAGAATTTGCTGTTATAGAAAAAAAATAAACATTTGCTTCACTACACCTCATTTTCATTTGTGCTTTTAATGACTATTGAACATTTGAAATAGGAGTATTAGAACTAGCAATACTGGCCTTATGACAACTGGGAAACAATCCTTTCTTCTGTACGCCAAATTGCCTGGTTAATTCTGTAAGCTCTGGCAGCCCCTCAGTTTTCATAACTTACTTGTATTAATGCTGAGGCTAGCAGATCTGACCAAACATGGGGACAATAAAAAAATGCTGTTTCTAAAACCAGCTGATCAGAACATCAATTATCAATTCTTATTTCAGCACAAGAGCTCTTTCCTCCTCTTTGGTGAGGTGAAGTTAATGCTTAGCACTGCTAACCTTTAACTGCAGTTGTGTAGTTTTACTTTTTTTTTTTGTTTATTTTTTTTTTTAATTGAAGAAAGGTCAGTGGGTATCCTGATATACTGAAGTCTGATCACCTTTTTATATACCTTCCTATATAGAAAGCCCTTCACTACCCTCATCATCTTTACATAGGAACTTAGAACATTCTTCTCTACCACGTAGTAACCACTTTCTTCTGGAGTTTTAAAAATTAATTTTCTAGTTTCCACCCTTATTTGTGAAGGAAGATTTGTTCCTGGCTTCTGCTCATTAGTCTTTGTACTCTGCACTGGAGCATGATAGTTTTCCTTTTTTTTTTTTGTGAAGTTATATTCAGCAGCAGTGGTGTTTCTCATTAGTTGTATCAACATGTGCTTTAAGGCTTACAAACATCTTGGGTTTAATGCTGTTTTTCAGCAAGTAATTGATTATGCATCATGTGAAAACAAGTACTTCCTCTTAATGCAGTGCCCTCAGTCATCACAGAAAATTCTAGAGCTGTTCTCCTCTCAGTAGGAGAAAGAAAAACAAGCACCTCAGTCCTAATCACAACGTACCCATATCATGTTATTCGTCTTTTATCTAACATAACACTGAAATGACTTCTTGTATAAAAACAATTTCTTCTCTCAGCATTTCATTTTCCTGCCCACAAACACATGGTGTTATTTCTGATCTGGACACAGTATTCCATCTGAGTACAAAGGCATTATTATACCTGCAGTGTTATTTTCTATTCCATTACATTTAGCCATTTCCCTTTTTGGTCATTGTTTTAGTGCAATTGTCATTTGTCATCATGATACCTCTTCACTAAAACTTGCTGGCTTTCTCTACGTTCTTGATCTCCTTTAGCTATGACCAACCTAAATGGTTTGTACCTGTATCTCTGATGGCCCACTACTGCACAGAGACCACAGAAACAATACAAGATGACACAAAAAGGGGTTTTGTGATGCATGTGTTCACTTGAATCTTATGTTTCAGTTGTTCCTGGAACACGAGAAGGGCAGAAACACCTGTTTTGTAATTACTACAAATCATGTATGTAAGCAGTGAACTCATAACCCAAAGATACAGTGAAAATTCTGCTTATACTGATTTTATGTGTTAGTTAAGGTTTTCATTTCACAATATTCTAAAGACTTTCTCCATTCAGAGCTCAAAAATGACACTGTCTGACAAATAATATAAACCCATTGCATTAACAGTCCTGTCTCATAGCTAAACAATGAGCAACCAAAAGAAGATGTAGTAGCAGCTTCAGAGTCAGAAATTGTGTGTGAATTCTGACAATAAATCTGTTTTCCTATACCTATCGGCACATTTAATTTGCTGTATTGGTGCATCTAGGTATCTTTGACACACACTAATCTTCAAGTCATAGAGAGTTGTAACTATGCACTTACAATTTAGACTACAGGAATATATCCCCAGTTTCCACCTCTAATCTTTCCTTTTTATTCCTAGTTCACATTGCCACATTTTAAGAGATGATACAATGAAACTTAAAATAAAAAGTTGAAGTAATGAAACTTGTTCTTCCTGCATCTTAATATTTAAAACAGGTAATTAGAGTTACTTCAAGATCTTTTCTCTTACGCCTTTCTTTGTGCATACCTTCAAGGCAAATGTCAGCTACATTGTTTGCATATCTCATGCCCTTTTTTCCAGGTTCTGAAGGGTTTCAATGCTTAAGGTGGGACTTTAAGGGATCCAGATGCTTAAGTTCAAATCTATTGTCCTCAAAATCATCACAAATCATCACAGCAGTCCTTCAATAGGCAGTGGGCATCTGGTGCCCACAAACACCTGTGTTTAACATTTGCATCCATCATTTACCTGTTATTGTCTCTTCATGTGCCTGAAGAGGCATCAGTCTTGTCATGGTTAGATGACATTTCCTATGCTGGAGCCCCAGAACACTCTGTACCTCTTACTACCTTCTCTGAGGGCTACCTGAGCATCAGCAGCTGCTGGAGGAGGCAGCAGGGTCACCTTTTGCCATTTTGCCTAGAACATTTCTCTCCAAATTTCAGAAGCATCATAAACCACAGCTCATATTTCTGAGAAAAGAGTCCAAGCAAAAACAGCTACTTACAAGGGACAGACACAAGGAAGAGAATTTGTGCACTGGGTACGGGGCGCTGATCATAAGGGGATTTCGCATTTGCTTCTATGGAAATAAAACCATTTGACATGTGACTATAACAGGGAGAGAAACAAAAGAAAGGGGGGCAAGATTTATCATGGGGGGATTAAAACAGTTCAAGTTCTGTTTTCAGTGTTCTACATGAAACAAAAAGAGATGAAACACCAATATAATTACGGGAGCAGAAAATGGAATCACATCCCTCTCTCCCTGCAGTCACTAGGCTAGGGAGACATCAAGCTTTTTGCTTCCCTTTTTCAGTGCAACAAGCCTCTTAAGAAAAATGGTTCAGAGCCAGCAAAATGGAGGTGATCCCTCCCCTCTGAATGGAGCACAGATTACACATGGCAGTCTCCCAGTGGCAGGGGCTCCCATGCATTCCTCTGGCCTCATTTCAGTCATAAGCCTTTTCCTTCAGCTTCAGGAGAATGGGGCAAAGAACTGTATTTACTGACGAATGTCAATGTCTGTGTTGAAGAAGGCATCTTTAAGGTACCTCCCACCAATGCCCTGTCACCATGCATACACCACAGTCCCCAGTGCAGTGCAATGGAAGAGGTAGGCATAGTATCAATCTTTAAAAATGAAGCCACACAGTAATAGGGAACAAAAGCTTAATGGAATGTAAACTGCAAAGCTCCCCATTCCTTTCCCCAAGTCTTCTGACATTCTTAAGGCATTGTGCATGTATTTCTGTCTATCTGGTAATTAGGAATAGTTCTTTTAAAGAATAGAGCAGAGGAAAAATTACCATTCTTATATAAAAGCAAGTGGGAGACCTGGGTTAAATTCTTCTGTCAAATACAAGAGATTAAGCACCATGCTTGCTGTACTCTAGAAGCCTGCCTTAATCACAAGGCCATAGGTACCTATTTCAGGGCCTTGATTCTTCCCTTTGACATTACAGTGCCCTGGACTGTGGTATCCTTTTATCACCACATTCTTCTGGGGCTTTACCAGCTCTATATGTCTATTCCCTATTTCTATACTATGAATGCCACAGTTATTGTGTTCGTGCAACAGCAATAGCCCTTTCAGCCTATAGAAATTCAGGATTACTGAATCATTTCTCTTACCCCTGGTGTTATTAAATCAAGTCAAGAAAAAAAAAAAAAGTTACACATGGTAGAGCTGCTAAGAAATCATTATTTGCTATACCTTTCAGTCCTGTTAAAAAAGTTGTATCACAGTGGGTTCATGGTAACCCAGATCCATTGAAAAACAAGTTTGTTTTGACTTTGATCCAAAATATCATCTCCACATTTTTTATTCTAATTTTGACTTCTGTGCCACTTTATGAAATTGTGACTGTATTTTCTCTTTATTTTTATATCCACTGTCCAGACTAAGAAATGGATGGGTTTTTCAGATTTTCTCTGGGTTTTTATTTTTCTAATGCAATACATAAAGAAAAAGCAAAGAAGATCAAAGACATTAAACCTAATACTAGTCTGAGTCATCCTGCACTATTCTCCACAACTGAAAGGGATAACTAAATGAAAGGCACTTCTCAAGTTTCTCCTCTCAGTTTAACAACAATGGGGCAATAATATCCTTTGATAGAGTTACTAATGAGAACATTTCACTGAGAATTTTGAAAGAAGAACAGAAGCACAGGTCATATATTGAGGTTACTCCTTGTATTCAGGCAAACCCCTATCAAAATGAAAGGGAGAACTCTCTAGGCCTAAGTGAACCAAAGCTCATTTAAGGATATAACTTCATACTTTCTTAGTAAGGATTAAGTTTCCTGAAACAACCCTGAGACAAACCCTCAGAAAGTGTTTAAGTGCCTAACTTCACTTGCTAGGAGCTCCAGGAAGGAACAGCTCAGAGAATGTTTTCCTCTCGGGACTGGACAAAAGCAGGAGATATCCCTAGTAAAGAATAGGCATGGGACCAAAGAGCAGAATAGTAGAGATGACAGCACTGGCACAGTAACTGCATGTAAGAAGCAAGAGAGAGAAAACCAAGGTCAGTGGAGGAAGAATAGGTACTCTAGACACCAAAGGTAGACCTCTTAACAAAACCTGCAACCCACAAATGACATGTGCTGAAGCTGGTTTATCCTGAAAGCCTGAAGCCCATAGAGAGCCCCCACCAGAGCACAGCAAAAGCATGAGAAGGAAAGCAAAGCAGACTGTGGTTTCTGTGGTCAGAACAAACCCATCCCCAACACCCTGTGCTGCCTGGTGCAAGGGAGAGGAGTCAAGAGTAACAAGCACAGGTTGCATAGACAGGCTGTGGAGTTTCCTTCACTGGAGATACCAAAAAGGCACCTGGGATTCTGGGAAAATAGTTCTACATGACTACTTGAGTTGAGAAGGAGATTTGAACCAGATGTCTTTCAGAGGTTCCTTTTAACCTGATCCCTTCTGGCTCTCTCTTTGTGGAAATAAAGTACATTTTAACTGTTCTAAAAACAGTAAGGTGACAGGATGTGAAGTGCTTAAAATCTCTCTTATCAGCTATGATAGAAATTCAGTAGAGAAGTCATCACTTTTTGAAATGAAACATTGAATTAAGATTTCAATGAAGTCTCTGTAGACTATATGATTAACTCAGAAGTTTTAAATGCAGTGACTTTCTCCAGTTTTATTTAACTAATGGAAGGAAAATGAAGGGACAACAATAGTCATTCTCACATTCTTTGGACATTTGAGTATTATTTCTAAGTCAGCCAGGAGGAATGGTATCTGTCACTTTGTAAAAGACTGTAGTTTTTATCTTCAACAATTAGTTCCACCTGACTTATTAATTTATATGCTGATAACAGATCTTTGTCATCATTACTGAATGTGCTTTTATATAGCTTTCATAATTTTATCTACTCTGGATATTAAACTGGATGGACTATAATTTCATTGTTCATATAGTGTATCCTATGCATAATGTATTTCAGCAAGCTATCAATTTATGAATACTGTATTACTCAATGTCATCTCTTAGCGTATATGTATAGTTTAATTTAAAAATATTTTTTCACTAAAGTAGAAAACAAAATGAAGTAACACATTCCAGTTGTCACTGACATTTTGCAGCGCACTTTAATCTGGCCATAACTCTATTATATTTTTATTCCTGGACTTTGTACTTTCTATTTCCCAATTTTGTACAATTACACAAATCATGTATTCACTTTGAAATACCATCAGATGAAATTGCATTGCCTGTGTTTATTGAATTCGTTTTGAACACAGAGTCTCTCCAAGCCTGCACACAAATGAACATTAAACAGCAATTCTGCCCTTCTCTATCTTTACAGTAGCAGTTAGTAGGTATCCTACAAGTAATCTCTTGGTAGTCCTGTCCTATTGACAGTGTTGGCCAACTTGGTAGATGAAATTTGTTGTTTTTCTTTTTTCTTCCAATGTAATAAGCTTCCACAAAGCCTAAGTAAAACATTTCAGGTTTTTTTTTCATAGAATCAAAGAATGGTTTGGGTTGGAAGGGACCTCAAGGATCATCAAGCTCCAAACTTCCTGCCAAACTTCCCTGAACCTTGACCTTAGTTAAAATCAGATGTTACAGTTTCGCTAATGTCAGTAGGATCCGGTTTATAACCCACATTTCCTAAGCCTACAAAAGCATCTCTCATATGCTTAAGTTTGATCTGAAATTCTGATGTTTTCTGTTCTCATTCACCAAGCCAGGAAAGCACAGAGGCTGAAATAATTTATAACAAGAATCTTCTAAGCGTCAACTTAGTTTTCACACTCTTAAAGAAATTGCCATTTTACAAGATGCATATGTCTAACTTCAGAAAGAATCCTTTTCTCCTCATATAACATCAGAACATTCCTACTGAAATGTAGCCTTCCCAATGTTTTTTTTGTTTGGTTGGTTTTTTTTTTGGTGGTAGTGTGTGCATTCAGAACATTTTTACTCAAATGAATTCATTTCTAAAATGCTAAAAGCAGTGCAAACAAAAAAATACTGTTGATTTTGACAAATCTTAACATACAGATCTAGTTGCCAAATTTCACAGACTTAGTTTGACTACTGACCCACTGTAGTACTAAAGACCACCTAAAGCCAACCCAGCAACAGTGAAAAAGAATATTCAGACATGCAGCAATGAAGTTACAAAGTCTTCAAAATTCTAACCCTTTGAGCCACACAGCTTTGCCCTCTGGACTCTCCAAAATTAAGCATATAAAAGCAGTGGCACAGTAGATGCTACCTACAGCACATATTTTTAACGCATAGATTTATCATTAAATCTTTCAAAATAGCTTTAACCTTGCTTGGATATTTGAGCTGAATTTCAGGTTGAGGTGTTGGAAAGGAAATAACAAAAACTTCAATGTATATGAGTTAACTATCTGCTAAATGCAACTAAATTAATAAGTAAGCCATCAGTAACCTGAAAGTGTATTCTTCTAGGTTCATAGGATTTTAAGAGGCTGAAGAACAATGTGTATTATACCTTGAAATGAGAAAAGCACATGTTTAAGCTACACTGAACTATTTTATGAAGTAGTAAATGCCAAATGGAGGTTCATACTTTCAAGTACAACTGCCATTTCTACATAAATGCATAATGCAAAGCAACTTGTACATTTATGCAACCGTACCAACAGTTCTGCACACACACAGCATACTATATAAATGTAGTAGTCAGGCAAAAACCTCACATGCATCGTGCCTCAATTTTTTGGGCTAACCATGTCTTCCAAACAAACTAGGTAAGCACACTTTCACAAACATTCTAACTAATATAAGGAAGAAATTCTAGTCTAGTTGGAAATTAGATCTGTATCTTCTGAAGTTCTGTTATAGCAAAAGTCTGGGTCCCATTCAGTAGGACCTATAATTAGTCTGCAACGTTTGACAGAGAAGAAAGCTATGTTCCATTTTAATGGATGGCTGAAGCAGAGGAGGATAAGGAGTGAATGTACAAGATATTCCCTTAGGCTATTTCTTCAGATCTTTTTATTTCTTGTTAAAGTTTGTAGAGAGATTAATTAATTCAGGTTATCACTCATTCACTACTATAGGCACTTATCTTGTACCTATGTCCAAGTATGAGGCAAGGTTTAAGGAGCTGGGCCTCATGAATTCTGCTGCAGGTCACTAGGTAGAGGGCGAGGACCTAGGAACATAGATTCTCTGGGGTGGACAGAGCCAGCTCACCTAAAATTAAAAAAAAAAAAGGAGGACATTTTCCCTTTCTCGCGGGCAGTTCTTGGCATGCAGCAGACACCTTAGCGTGCTGTACCTGATCTCTGTGATGGACAAACAGGCAAGCAAAACATTCCTGTCCCCCTTCATAGCCCTGGTTTCCATAGGCAGTCAGGGAGGAGTGCTTGTTGTGTGCTTCCTCCTTCCACTGGTTTTGCAATAATTTATTAATGCAGTAATTTTACATTTATCTGCCTAATATTCCTCAACAATCTTGTCAGAATTTTCTTTCCTCTTTTATCCTCCTCTTCCCACTGCTTTTTTTTCCTTCACTACACTTTTGAATTATCATGGGATGGTTTGGGTTGGTTGGATTGGAAGGGATCTTAAAGGTTATTTGGTTCTAGTCCTCCTATTTTAACACACTTGCTTTGTTAATCTGATCCAGAAGGTACTAAACCACTCTCCAGTCACTAGAAAGCTTTAATTGGCCTTATTTTCCTCTTCTCAGTGATTCTTTAGAAACTTCTCTGTCCCTCACCTTTGTCACAACTCTGGTGACAGAATCTTGAGCTTTATGGGGAAAACATTTTAAATGAAAAGTCTCGATGTGATTCACTTGTCACAGCCTCTTTTGTTCTGAATGCAACTAATGAAAGATCTTGAATACTAAGTTTTTTTTCTTCCTTTCACATTTCCTGAGAATTTCTTTCTTTCTTTCTGAGGATATAGTTGTAAGTGATGTCATTCTTTGCCTTGGGGACGAAACCATAATTTATAGCTATGACAACTATGACCAGTTTCCTACATCTGAACCAGAACTTGCCTATACTTTAAATTCAGACCTGAAGGCCCATTCAAGTTCTCACATCCTCTGTCACATCCCATATCTCAAGTCATGCATTCCCAGGTGGGGAATGCTCTCCTAGAGCTTAGACAAGCCTTTAAAGACTGTGAAGACAGGACATTAGAGATGTATTCACATCACGGCAGCTTTGGACATATAATGCTGGCACCTCCCCTTTGAGAGCCTGGGATCTCCTCACAGAGGAGAAAGAAGTAGGTTCCCACAGAGGATGATTTGGAGTAGAACCACTGCAGCTCCCAGGTTGATTAAGTTTGATTAGGTCTGCAGTATGATTAACTACAGAGTGGTCTGTCTTTTCCTTTCTTCACAAGGTTTGCATGGCTTTTGCTTTTATCATTATTGCTCTTCTGAAGGATACATCAGTATTATTTGATTTCTTCCCCATCTTTATCAGCTCATTTATGTCAAGCTTAAAATGAAGGTCCTTACTTTTAATAACATGATCTACTCTGTGAGGACTGCATCTCCACGTATTTTTCTGATGTAGGCTGTCATACAATACCTTCATTCGCAATTTAAAGAAAAAAATAGAAAACCTTAAATCAACTGTATTTTCTCTAAACAAAACTTACCAGCTTACAGTGAAAGTTTAAACTAGTATAAAATTACTTTGAAAAAATTTAACTACAGGATAATTAACCATCTAAATATACTACCTAAAAAAAATGGGATATCTTCATACATTTTCATTTCTGTCTTCCATATTCACATAAACACCCCCCCCCCCCACACACACACACACCTTGGTCGATTTCACTCTCATCACAGCATATAAAGCCCAAGGCCCATTTGGTTTATCATACAAACTAAAACTTACCTACTTTTTTACTATCTGTGGCCTTGTGATTTTGTGGTGCTTTTACTCTTATAACTGTCAGCCTTAGTTGTAGAATTTGTACATACCCAGTGCCATCAAAGTTCAGGAAATAGGTACATGTTCTTTGCCATTTATACATTTGCATCTTACTTATTTCCATGGAAACTACAAAGTATTCAAAAAGCACAATAACACTATTTGATAAAGAACATTCTCAGCTACAAAACACTATTTTTCAACACAAACAAGAGTGACACACTTTTGCTTTATCTGCTATTCCTTGTCAGACTCCATTTTGTCAGAATGCCCCTCTGCTGCCCTCTGTTACAAGGCAAGAAAATGTAACAGAATATTGGTGGAAAGATTCACGTCTACTGCTGTACAACAACCACCTGCCTCTGACATTGTGAGTCAATGTAATAAAATAGGAGACATTACTTCTGGAGCAGCCCTCACACTAAAACATTTGCACAAGCTGTTCATGTCATTACCTTACACCCACACAAAGCTCCAGTATAAAGTCATCTTAAGTAAACACAGAGGAATTGTGTTCTCCTTTTAAGGCCTTCAATTTTTTTCCTCAACATCTTAGAAAATAGAGAAAAGATTGTTCAGAGTAGCAGAAAATATTCACCAAAAAGTATGCATTTCTAACACACCTACAATGCTTCTAGATAATATAGCTGCAGTAAAGAATAGTCTTTAACAGGTTTTTTAAAACTTATTTTTAAGGCTTACACAGAAAACTTTCTTCCTTTAGTGAGTATCTTTCTATGGAGGAAATTCAATAGAAGTTAAAATGATTTAAAGATGCTCTTTTTCAGCCATTTTGCCCTTGATGAAAAGACCAGAACTCAGCCAATTTAACTGGGAAATGTAATATACTAAATGCTGACAGACAGCAGTCTCAATACCTTACGTTATATATACTGGTCCAATGGTCCAGTATATACAGTCCAATAAAGAATTTAATTTATTGCATTGAATCTCAAGATGGGGTACCAATTTCCAGTCCTGCTGTATAGTATTTGGGCAATTAGCCACATATCTCCATGCTTTGGCACCTACTGCTCAAAACAAAGTCAGCCAATCTCTTAAGAAAATGTAAAATTACCAGGGCTAGTTAGACGACGCTAAGTAAACATAAACACGTACCTCGCTCCTCAGAGCAACCTGTGATCTTCAGAGTAGGTTGGTAAGAAGCAGTCTCTATACATACAGAGAGAGAATAAGAGGAAGCTTAAAAGGTGATTTTGCAAAAATTTCCAGTCTAAACCCAAGATTTTCTTCAAGGATACTTCTCAGCAATTTATATCACATAGATCTCTTGTATTTCAAGATCTGAAAACATAACAGGTAATTTTAACAGGGTCATGAAAAGTATTATTAGCATTCGGATTTTTACTTTTATTTTTGAGGTCAGTATAATTTGACAGTGAAGAGATTTGGCAGATCTAACAATAAGTTTAAGGACACAGTTCCCTCTATTTTTCCTTTCAATAAATATGTTGAATTAAGCGTCCCTTTTCCAAAGAGCTTACAATTATCCCTGCACCTATGAAACCAAATCACTTATAAACTATTTTTAATGTTACTGTAGTTAGCATAAGCTTGTCAAGATTATGATCATGTTTAGGATGGATAACTTCAGAAGTCATTGGATTTCATTCTGCTTTTCTTCTCCAAAATATTTTTTCTTATTTAATATATAGCAATGTTTTCTTTAGCTACTGACAATAGTATTATCTGTCCAGACAGGAGGGAAATTGGTAGTTGGAATTCAACACATACATTTTTCCAAATTTCCTATCAAAATGTGTCACAGAATAATAATAACAAAAAATCCCATCCTGGGGCCATAAATCTGATGTTGAACAGCCGTGAATCCTGAGTGTAGTGATTAATGGTTGAGAATCCACGCAAAAAAAAAAAGCGACACTGAATGAAGCTTAAAGGCATTTCACTCCCAGGAGGCAACTAATAGATGGCAAGAATACTGTTCATTTACAAGTTTATGGTTAAGTGGTGGTGATGTCACAGAGCTGGGTAAATGGTAAGACTGCATTAATGATCCCCAAACCCCAAATCTCAGCACTCATTAAGCCTGAGTCATAGATTAATGAAGAGACATTTATACTTTCAGCCTGAACCATAAATAACTATACAGCATTAAAGTCAGCTAATAATGAGGCAGAAGATGTTGCCTTATGACTGAGCACATTTTAGAGATGTTTCTTTTAAAAGAGATTTTTTTTTTCTTTAAAAGGTGCACCGCAGCCAGAAAAACTGCACAAAGCTGTTGATAAAGTTTCTTCTGGGAAACTGTCATACACACAGCAAACAACAAAAACCTTCAAACGAAGAAGTTTGGCAGAACATATGTTCTTTCAGTAAATGACACGCTTAAGTAGGTAGAAAACTCAACAGTAAACATGACCTTTAACCAAAACAAACCTTTTAAGTTTAGCTGTTTTCCTTGGCAAATGGGAAAATAAATGGTTATAGTGCACCTTCTTAGACTCATTACTTGTATGTTCTACATAGTAATAACCCATCAGATCAGAGAGATGTTGGACTTTTAACTGTTTGTATACTGGAATTAGCCTAAAAACCTTTCAGGACTTAGAACAATGATTTTCCAGTGTAAGACCCCAAAAAGCTCTGCTACTCCACTACTGCAATATTTATATCTGCTGTCACCTAAAGAAAGCCCAACCATGTGCTCCAAATGCTAGACATACCTAATGATATTCACAATACTTTTAACTGCATAAAGATTTCAAGCTGATACAGATACAGAGCTTCATTAAAATCACAGCTCCTAGTTATTAATCTCAAGATATTTCTAATAAACTATATATTAGTTTATTTTATATAATTATTTTATGTTTTGAAATAGTTATTCTAATATGAATAAATAGATTAAATTTTATGTTTTCTGAAGAGATCCACTATTGTAAACAAAAATCTAAACACACACACACAAAAACAATAACATAAAACAATACAATGACCGATTAAGGAAAAATACAAATTGTGGTTGGACTGTAAGCAATGGTTAGTTACTTTACAAAAATACATGCAAACATGGGATTCATTGATAAGAATTTGTCAAGGAGTTATCTAGACCTAACTGTGTCCATGACGGGGGAACAGCAGGGTCAGTGGTCCAAAAAGGGAAAGGAGAAAGGGTAGGGAGATGGAGGCTGGGCCTGAAAACAGAACAACGGCAATGATCAGAGGAGGAAAGTTAATTTACTAAATATGATATTGGAAAGCAAGATAACAAAACACAATACAATTGGAATTGAGGCTAATAAATCAAATAAAATGAGAGTGTCCAAAACCAAAAGGCCTTACTCTGAACTGAAGGCAAAATGGCTCGGGAGCACACCCACACGCTGCCAGGCAGCAAAGGAGAGAGTCCCATGACTTGCCAGGACCTTTATCTTCCTCTCTGAAAGCAGAGTCTTCTGGGGTATGTAATGCTTCTCTGCTGAGAGCCAGGTATTCAGAAAATTGGTGGTTCATGGAAGAAGGGCATTAACTCTTTAACTCTCAGTGCTTTACATAATGTTATGATGTGGAACACTGATAACAAAAATCATAAAGCCATGACAGAATTATATTCTCAGGCAAAGAATTTAAACGAATTATTAGACAGTCGAATAGAATTTTGTAACCTTTCATAGGTACTGTTTTTTAGTATTTCCAATGCCTGAGCTATTGACTTCCCTAATTAATTGTGTTCCATTTTTTTAATTTACTTTGAATTGATACATTTCTTTTTCTAAAAAACAAATAAAGCTTTTTCTTGCATTACTGTCAGAGCATCCTATCTACTTCTGGAAATGAGGCAGTTGATTGTGTACAGAGGTTGGGCCTATTGAGGTGCTATAGATTTCATACAGATTTGCCCAATGAAGAGAGGAGGGGTTCCAAGTATCTCTCTCACTTTGTTAACATATATTGACAAGTCGAGAGTTAACATTTCTCCAGCATAGATACTTAACTCTCACTTTTACATAACATAGTGTTAAGATCAATGGATATGAGACAAATTTTACATGCTACCTCATGTGAGAATTAGAAGTTTTCTCAGACTAAAGTTTTTAGGAAAGGACAATGAAAATCTTTAAAGTACTTTAAAACAACAATTGGAATTGACAACAAAAGTATTCAGAAAGAGGATCTATAAGCAGATATAAAAACAAGGATGAGGAAAAACATTTGGAAAGAAGAGTTATATGAGTGTTTCAGATAAGAGTTTAGGAAAAAGTTTACAAAAAGCTGAAATGTCTTCCATTTTTAAGGACGAAATCATATTTCTTTCTAAGCCAGAATCATTAACATCCATGCAGTTGTCATCCTGTATGTTTGGTGAGAGGCTGGGAGAGGGGCTTGGAAGTGTAAATATAAGACAGGCTTTTACTTTTCTCTTTAAATTGATCAAGATTGATTATTATGAATGATGGTGAAGAAATCAAGAACGGAGCATCATAATATGTGTAGGAACTGCCAGCAGCTTTGGTTTAGGTTGAGGAAGAGCATTGGACTAACAAGAACGAACTGTTTTACCTTTAGTGAAGCAAGAAGAAACATAATGGAATTTTTTTTTTTTTTTTAATAGGCAATTAAGTAAACATAGCCAGAAAGAGCAACACACAATATTAATAGCAAGCTACTGAGCAGGCTGTTTTGGAAAACTGCTAAGATTGTTGTTACTAGTTATGTCACGTTATTCAGCTCATTTCAACACACACAGAGCAAGACACATATTACTTGTTACTACTACTTGTTTCTTCCCAGCTCAAAGCAGGAATAGTTACCTTGGAAGAACAGGTGGAACTGATGATGCAAACAATTGCTTATGAAAAAGGGTCATGATGCAGAAAAGAATGTCACAGAAAACAATTTGAAACGTGGAACACAATTTTATGGTTTCTGAATGTGTGTTATTTATAATTTACCACAGCAATATATGACATTTTGGACAATATCCTTGAACACTTCAAATAGAACTAGGTCTAGTAGATTAAAGGGAAAAGAACAGAAAATAAGGAAAAAGGACAAAAAAATATATTAAGCCAAAATCAGCACCAGAAAATGTGCATGTTTCCAGGGATTGAGAGAAGAAATAATATACAAAACCCTTCGTAATTTCCCCTGTATATGGCACACAACATACTGAACATTTCATCCACATCCATACCAAGTATCTGCTAATGTCATTACAACTTGGGCATCTTTTTTGTGATGTACTAGCAGCAAAACTAATGTATTGTGCATTGTATTTTCTTATCTGTTGGAAGCAGAAGCATGCTGTTGTGGAGCTGTAGAATCTATTCCTGTCAGCTAAAATGTTGGTGTAAAAGCAGAGTTAAGCTACTTTAAAAAACCTGGCACTTTCTCCTTCTAATTATGCAGTAGAAGGCAGATCACATTTAACAAGCTTTGCTCTCATTATAAACTGTTGCTGGAGCTGAGATAATGTATTTCCCCTTCTTGCAAGTTTTGTGGTACCAAATGATAGTGTTTTAAAAAAAACTGCTTTTGGTGACGAAAAGCATGATACAAGAGGATATTTAAGCTTGAAGTCTAGCTCTTACTTTTGTGCTAAATCTGAAAGTCCATAGGTCCTTGGCAGTCTCTTTATAACATTTGGGTAGAACTGGACAACATGGTGATAGCAGGTCATACACGCAGAAGAAAACAGAGGCTAGAGAATAGTTCTCTATACATTCTGCCAATCCTACACATTTTCAAAAAGCATCTGACTACTACAAATTGAGTTTAACCACAGCAGTAAAAGTAGATGGACTGATTAAACATGACTACTCTTCAGAAAAACATATAGACAAACACCAACAAATCTGGTTGAATAACACTGTCTCCTGGACCAGAAAGCTGTTAATTTCTTTTTCTTAATAAAATTAGTATTTTTTGAACCTGCAGGTTATGTTAACCTATTATGCAGTTAGGCACTTTAGAAGTTTTTCATTCTAATTTCTGATACAGATAAGGAATTAGATCATACTAATATTAGTAAATTTATTTAGCTATTATTTTCTAGATAGAAGATCAGGATGAAGGTTTGTTCCTGCTGTCTTGACTTTCATTGCTGCCTGTAACAAGACACATGAAATTCTGTGGACAAAGTCAGCACAGAATAGACTGAAAAAGTTTCAGACATCCTTTCTACTCTTTTTTAAACAATCACTTTCTAGATCACTCACATCCATGATTTCTAATACCATTTCTCATTACATCATTTTTGACAGCAGGCTGAACTGAGATACTCAGCTCTAGCCATGTTTGGGAATTCCTCACTCCCCTTCCCCTTGAAACTTCCATGCATTTGTGATCAGCCTCACATGCTTGTCAGTACATACAGCACAAATCCCACTCATTTCTTTAAGTTTGATATTTGAGTGCAATAATGTTAGGGCTTCCCCGTTGTGAAGATGTCCTTATTTAACTTGCCAGATATTTTAATCTCAGACAAGTCTTGCAGCAAGATGGAAACAAGTTTTCTTCCAAAGTAATTTTATAGTAGACAATGATAATGAGCTGAACAAGTGTCAATAAACAAAAAAATAGTAGATTAATAAATAAATAGATTATCTTCTATTGTTGGCTTAATTACTAAAGAAATACACAGTTTGAGGAACTAATACCATATTCTCTGCCATTTCATAATCAAGGCTAGGAACAATAATTTTTATGGAACAGCCTACCATGGTATCCACTCAGAAGATGCAGAGACTGCAGCACAGTGTTGACAGTCAGTGATATGCATACAGCATATTTACAGCACAGAATTCCACATAGAACAAAACTTGTCTTGAAAAGAGAATGCCATTGTTTAAGCTTTACCTAAAATGCTTGTGTGCAACACTAAACACTTTCCTGTTACTAAGAAGAAAAAGTAAAATTAAAGGTATTTCTTGAAAGCAGGAGTAAGAGAGAAAACTCAATAGAGAAGAAAATTAGTACTTTCTTTTCATTACTGGGCTGCACTTAATTTAAAAATATATTTTCCCAGAATCCTGAGCATTCCAAACTACTTAAAATTTCTATTTTCCATGGTGGTACCAAATGCTCTACTTGAAGACTCACAAAATCTTATTGCTTGTTATTTCTGGGGAAAAAAATAACAAACAAAACACACAAGAGGCCTCCAGCAGTACTACTTGTCTGCAAAAGGAAATCAGACTGCTGTAGAATGCATCTAGAAGGCAGAGCATTATTGTAGAGCACATCCAAAACACATTACCACCTATCTTCTTTGTAACCAACAGCTATAATTTGTAGGTCCAGGTATCTTCTGTTCACTCTTTAAGAAGCTGCCCCATATTACATGAGATACTATACTTCAAAGACATGAGCCCTAATACTAAACTCCACATCCCCATATGAGACCCATAGACTTTAACAAAAAAAATTAAAACAAGCTTACAAGCTTCCCACAACCCAGTCCCATAGCTCTCCTATGAGCATCAACAGGTAGACTATACCTACTTGCTATTGAAGATCCAGATTCTTACAGCCTGAGTTCTCATATCTTTCTGAAATGCAAGATAAAGCAGAAAACAAACGTTTGCCTTCACTCAGGTAGAAACAAGTCCCCTCAGTATTCCTACTTTATCTGTTCTCTTGAAATGAGAGATATTACATAAGTCTCCTTGCCATCTACAAAAAGAAAACGAGTATCACCTGTCGTTTCACTTTTGCCATAAAACAACCCTGCTTTCCCAGCTGGAAATGGGCTGAGATCCTTTCCACCATTGTAGGGTGCAATCAGTTTTTGCAGGATGCACCATAACAGCTTTGTGCATGAGCTCTAGGTCTGGGATTTTAAAACTCCTTTCCCCTTTCTTTCCTCTCCAAAGAGCTTAGTTTTGATGATATTTCCTGTTTCTTTGTTTCACCCAGACAGCTGTTTAGGTAAAGCAAGAAGTACAGCAGTGAATTAAGGTAGATTAGTTTCCATTTTAGTTTTGAGCAATGACTGAAAGGTGTTCCTGAAATAGAAGTAAAGGACAGGAAGAGAAAAATGTTTACATTATGAATATTCAAAGACACAGCATGTTATAAGAGATTGATGTCAGATCAAACTGGCTAACTTCAACCAGGAAAAAATAAAAATAAAAAATCAGATGATTGGATGAAATTCCTTAAGGTCTCCAGTTTCCTAATTTTAGATTCATTGAGTCATAAAATATTAAGGTCTCCTTTTATCCCAATTCTCAGGCAATATCTGAATAACATCAGTAATTCTTAATTAAACATTTTATCTCAGATTGTACAGCATATATCCTCATTAATGACATTTTCTGCTAGAACAATATCAACCTAACAAACTCATTTGGATTAAGTTGCTACACTATCATTCTGCCTTATCCACTCCTATCCAGAAAAAAAAAAAACAACATTCTAACTGTGAATTGGAATTGTTTAAAAGTTAACAGAGAATAGTCAGCAAATTAAATAATTGTTCTTACTCTGTATTAACAAAAGGTATTGGAAGAGACTGATTTGGGTGAAATAAGAACAGCTAGAAAGAAACAAACAGATGGACAGGGACATGAATGGAAAGCCTATTTCCACGATTCTTTCTGTGTGGCCTATTAGAAAAGTAGTTAAACTTGTAGGCAAAGCTGTAGAAAAAGGAGAAGTAGTTTAAAAAAAAATGATCCCATGTTATTAAAGACTTTTATTTACAGTAGTACATAACAAAACACAGGTCTGGAAGGAAGTAGGAACAATCTGTTTTGGCATCTTTTTAAATTAAGGACCATATCTAGAACACAGGTATACAAGATACAATCCTATCCAGGATTATATCTGTTGAGATTTAATTCGGTCAGCATGATGTGTTAACAATGATGTGCTTTAGATACTCTAAAAATACTTCCTGAGGTTCAAAGCTATTATTCTGGTTCTGGATTGAGAACACTGCATTGCTAAGAGGTTACTATTTACAATAGACACAGCCAATACTGCATAGATAAAAGAAGCAGGTGATACAATGAGCGTCCAGACTTTCTGTAATAAACTTGAGGCAGAATGGAAGCAGATATCAGCAAGAACTATATTCCCAGAGAGATGTGGTAGATAAATGTTCCTGAAAAGAGAGGATATCTATGCTTCACTAAGAAAATTCCCTGGACTTGAATACAAACTTCCAAATCAGAAATACTAATGTGTATGTAAAGAATTGGATAGCCCAAGGTGTCTGAAAAAGTCTTTAAGCTGCCTAAGAAGGACAGTAGTATTATTTAATACATACTGAACAGAGGTATTATTTATTTTTCTTTTATAGAATTTCTTACCTGATTCCAGAGTTGATTTTAACCCCGCTCAAGGTCAGAGTCTATCTTATAACGTAACTTTCTCCTTCAATCTATAAAGCTTTAATAAGAATATTTTCTTCAAAGAGGAGGTAGTGGACATGCACACTGTACTACATGGTGATTTGAATGTTTAACCAAGTGGGAGATCTGAAGTTCCAGATTCAAAAGTTTCACAGCCTCTGCTACCACAACTGTTTCTGATCTATAAGTCTAAAAATATGGCTGTCTAGTGCTGGGCTAAAGTTTTCTTCAGCCTTGTCAGTGCTGAGTTGCTAAACAGACATCAATATAAGGCAGCCCTTTGGAGTCATTGCTTCTGGTCTCTATTTCCAGCCTTTTTTTTTCTCCCTTTTTTTTTTTTCCTTCCTTTTTTTTGTTTTAAACTTTAGTGAGTGTTCCAACAGCAAAGCTCAGGAATAGTGACAATACATTAGCAATCCTGTCAGTGCTTTAGGCAAAGACTGTCCACATTCAGCTAGGTTTGGGCCTGTCTTGTGCTGGGTTGCAAGATAGTATTATCTGCTCATCATAGAACTAGCTTTGTAAATGTTTCCAGATTTGGAGCGTATCTGGGCAATTACAAAAATTTTAGCTGATCTACAAAAATGAAAGTGAAATGCATTCTCCTGTACACATCTGGATAAAATTAACCATTTCTCTACATCACAGACTTGGAGTAAGCACTTGGATACCTTGAGGAACTGAAAGATGATGACCAGTTTGCAGTAAAATAATATTATTTTAAGCTGTGACCTCTTTGACATCTTAGTCTACAGCAGACTGTAACAAAATTTCTCAGTTTCATTAAAGATTTTCATCATTCTCATGAGTATTAATTGACAATACTACTAATTTAAGGGATACTAGAAAACAAGACCAATTACTGGATAAGAAGGAAGCAGGATTGGATTGATGATATACCTCATAGCCTGCTCTTGGAATTTCTTCTGTGTTTGTTTCTAGCGGATATTCCAAATGCATTATTAAAGGAGGGTAGGAAATGAGCCAACATGTCACAGTTAGATTAGAAACAGATGACAGGATAATTACTGGAATGTCAAAAATTTTGGTAAATTAAAGTGATATCCTTAAAAAGTTGCTTGTAACAATGAAATGCTGGCAATATAACGGTAATTCCAAATATATCTGAAACTGTGGTTCCTGGAAGAATACCACTCTGAGGCAAAGATCATTTCAATAATCCAAGTGGCAAGCGACAAAATATCCTCTTTCATATCAGCCACTGAATGAACAAAGGTATAAACTATGTATTGAAGCAGAGAAGAGACAGATGTGCTCTGTAAAAAAAAGCAGCAAATGTGAGAGTGCCCCATGCATAGTTCCCAGTTCCTGAGGTTATGCATAAACACAATATAACACTTTCTATTTTGGCTAGTTATTAATTGTTTCAAGGGCTTGAAAGATATGTGTAATTATGGAAGTTTTTCATTTACTACTTAACACAAACTTGAACGTGAACAAAACTGCAAAGTGGTGAAAATGTAATTTGACCTAGGAAGGAAGAAAATAGCAATTGTTGCGAACAGGGAAAGAATATTTGGAGTGCAGCAGAGGACTGCTCAGTAGATGCTAAGTCTGTATGACAAGTCCTTACACAGTACTGCCTTATTACCCTTGACTCTGGGCTGGCTGAGGATGAGGTCACAGATACACACACTAAATTTTCTCATCTTGTAGTTGTTGTTTTATTTGCTTGTTGGAATTGATGATCTTTAAGGTCTTTTCCAACATCAGCAATTTTATGATTCTATGAAAAAACACTGAGGGCAGGCCAAACCCTCAGACTCTACTTCAAGGCAATAGCATCTACAGCTATACGTTGTCTTGCAGTATGTGACAGATCCAGCATATGACAGAGAGCCCTCTTAGCTCATTACAAAAAGACGCTATATTGTTTGAGATAGAGGATATACCTTGGCAGAAATATCTAAGTTATTGTCTTCACTACAAAACAAAGAAACACTGAAATCTGTTTTTTTGGTCACCCGAAGTGTTCCAAAATATCAATGTTTTCATAAATAAGACTGAATAAGTTCTTCCATCTGTATGCTTCAAAGGATGTAAATAATGGACTGCAATGTGAAAGTGTTAGAACTCAAACAAGAAACAACATTACATGGAGAAGCTTCCAGGAGGTGTCACACTTCAAGGGGAACCACTGAAGTACAAACAACAGGAAATAAATTACAACAGCCAACAAATATGCACAACATGTTGACAGACAATATCTAGCATTAAAAATCAATCCTGTCTGCATATTAAATTCAATATGAAGACTAATTTCAGTTTCCCAAGAGTGGGAAATTAAATTTGTAAAAACTTAATGTAAACAGATTAATGGTGGATGAAAAAATACAACTTTTCACAGAACTCTTTAAGGTCAGCTGTTTTTATTTTTTTGTTTTGTTTTTAAACACTGTACTTCTTTTAGCATCGCTGTTTACTGTGTTCTAAAAGATTGTTATTTTTTCCTCAAGAATTTTCCTTGCCAATCCAGTCATTCATTCTTGGCTATGTACTTCCTGATGTTTGGTTGAAGTTTCTGTTGTTTTCTTTTGCTCTCATACTTAGTCCTTCATTTAGAATCAGTTAAGGGTAATGTAACATTGTAAACAACAGACTCTTTCCATGGTTCTCTCTGACCATTTCTTAGGTTCTGGGATGTTTAATTGTTGGATTTTGTTTTTTCTTTATCTTCTGTTTAGATAATTTTATTTATTTATTTATTTTAAACAAAGTGAGGAAAATACCAGAACCGTTTCCATTACAAACACAAACCATTACTATACTTGTTTAATTGACTGTAACTCTGTAACTTTTGACTAAGACTTTCAAGTTTTCCTTCAGATAAAAAAAAAATGACAAGCAATCACATGATACAGGGTAAACAATGAGGATATATAGAACTAAGAAGAATCAAATCTATGAGCTGAGCAGGTGCATTTGTTAATGTTTGGAGTTTATTTCTAAACTTCAGTAATATCTTGGACAGGAGAAACTAAAGGCACTGCAGTCACTGGCTCATTTAGACATTACTCCTGATTCTCAGAAATAATAACAACAATAATCACCGCTTTCACTGTCGTATAATTTTGAAAATAGAGTGCAAATCCAGTCATGCGTGATTGATGCAAGTTCATTACTTGACAGTTTGGAAGTGTAAAATTTTTATATTTGTTCATTGTATTGAGCACTGTTATCTTATTCAAACATATATTCAGTTTTGTATTTTAAATAATGTAAATAGACAAATAAATACACACATGTGACTGGAAATATATCTAAATGGAACAGAGATACTAGCAGTTGCCTGGGGCAGCAAAATGCCAGGGGCATAAAGGTACACTCTGTGACAGAATACCAGAAGTACAAAGCTGGTGCTAGCACCAGAGGCAGAGCGAGGGCGCGTGGGATGGTGCCCAATACTGCAAGAATATTTGGCTAGATGCAAGTGCATCCTCACTTCTCTCAACTCACATCTGGTTCCTGGAGCCGCATCCCTCCTGCTGCAGGAGGCTGAACCAAGCACCTCAATAAAGGCTGCTGTACTCCATGGCACAGCTCCACGTGTCCACTTATAGAGCTGGTGTTTGCATGAAAATCTCTTGTATCAGTGCCTTTAGCTGCCCTATTTCCCCACAGATTCAGCTGGATGGTCATGGCCTTAACTTCCCTCCAGTTTTATTTCTCTTGTGAGTTTCAACACTTTCAAATTATACTTAGTCATTTGGAGCACACAGATGGAATGAATATTAACCAGATTTATTTGTTGTCATATGGACCATAAAGGCATTGTCCATTAGAAAGGAATCTTCACATTTTAAGCTCTAATTTTGTAGCAATTGGAACAACAATCTAGTGAGGTAGCATTTCAAATAATATCATTTCTCTCTCCTTCTTTTCTGCCTCTTTTCTTCCCAAGTCAGGACTTGCCCAGCCACAAGCCAAACCAGAAATCTCATTTGAAGGAGAAAGAAAATTCAATTTGTCTAGAAATCTTTCTGAGAAGTCTTATGCCATCTCTGAATTCATCATCCCAGCATCCATTTTGGTGAAAAAGACAAAAGATAAACAGTAACAAAAATGGGTCATACATTATGAACAAACCAGTGACATGATGCTCTACAAGATGCTTGCCTCCAATATGCATACTTGTGCTTTAGTGGCACGCATGCTGGTGTACTCACACTTATTCAACTCTCTGTCCATTTTATCACACTAACAAATACATACCCAAAACGTCATGATTCAGCAGACTGATAGGTGACTAAAGCATTATAAAAAGACATTCAGAAAGCAGTGGCAAGGCAAGTTTTGGGAGTGAGTATGGTGAATACTGCTTCTGGGAAAGGCTACTTAGCACTACTATGCAGTTTTTTGCTATGTCCCCTTAAAAAAAGAAAAGAATTTTTTTTTTAAAAAAAGACTAATTTGCTCGTATTTGGAGCAGAAGTTGCAAGGACACTACAGAAGAAAAAATGAAAATCATCTTGGCAAGCTTACACAGCTGAGGTGTTCTTCATTTACATGGTCAGAACTCCTCTTGTCTCAACAAATCTGCTTTTTAGGTCCCAGTACATTCACCCTCTCCCTGCTGGGGACACTAGAAACATACCACTGTTTCCCATGGACTTCAAGTCAAGCTATCTTCCACCCTCTCTCTTTTACCTCTGCTCCAGCCAGCACCCTACAACCATGTCTTATTCTGTGAGGGAAGAGGTGAGGGATGAAAACAGTTACTTTAAGATGGTTCAGAATGTATAATGTATCAACACCGCAAGAGATTTTAGCAAGACTTGCAGTGGGTTTGTTTCTGAGCCTTGTAAGCAACAGCAAAGGGTACGTCTAGGATACTGAAATATTGTAGGGTGGCTGTGGAGAAGATCCATAAGGAACTAGACATGTTAAACAAGGCAGGGCGAGGATGGATGACACAAAACATTGGTCCCCCATTCAAAGTTGCCTCTCCCTGCTCTTCTCATCATACATACTTGAGCCTTTGGCTTAGAAAGGGTTATCCCTATCACTACACATCATCCATGTTCCACAATAATAGACCACATTTGAAGACTGAGCCTCCAAACAATGCTGTCTGCCCAGCAAATACTTGAATAAACGTCAAATGGGGACAACAACTTTATCTCCTACTTTCTCCATAACGCAAACAGAAATCAGGAACTAGAAATGTTTCAGAACTATCTTTTTCCACCTTCCCAAGTAAGAATCAGGCCACAAAAAAATCAAATACTCCAGATATGGGAAAGCTTGCTGTGACAGACATAGGCAAGAGGGATTTTTTTTATTTTTATTTTTTACATCCCCCAGGGATGAGCAGGCCTTGCTAAACAGCACTTACCAGGGCACCAGACACCCAACTCAAGCACCTCGGAGTGTCTCTGCTTTATCTGTCACTTGCTTAGAGAGGAGGCAAAGTGTCAGTTGGCACTGGCAAGTAGCATGACATGCTTCTTACAGCAGCCTCCTGCAAACCCTTCCTGAAAATGCAAAGAAAGACGTAGGATGATGTAGATGGATAGAAAACCTGATAGATTTAGATGTAGATGATAGAAAACCTCTCAGGAGGCTGAGGGAAAGCACTGCATGTGCAACCAAAGATTACACAAGAGTATTTTTCTATCCTGCATGTATTTTTACACACACAAGAGCTTACACTGATTATAGTATCAACATCACGGCTACAGAAATAAAATAGAGTACAGGACAGTCACCAAAATATTGTTGCTAGTGAGATCAACAGTGGTCATGGACAAGACATCAGATATGTATCCTCACCTTGACATCTGAATTGGCTGAGAAAAGGCACTGTGATAACCAATATGTTACTCTGGGTGTCTGTCCTACAGCTCATTCTACCCACGTAGCCCTTGAAGAGAGGGTTAGCCTGCTCACTTACTCACAAGAAGAATCTGACAAAAGGAAGAATGAGGACAATTGTAAAAAGTTTTCTTTCTGGTGTTCCAAGCAAGGAGATACTTCAGAAAATATATTGGAGAGCTCACAAGCACAATGAAAATTCTAACTAAACTATTTGTACCCAGAAAAAAAAAAAAAAAAAACCAAAGAAAACAAACATTTAAGCTTGAATTTTTACAGAAGCTCTTTAGTCTTTTAAGAGCAGTCTTACTTTTTCTCCTTTTGTTCTCTGTACTCCCTGTAGCCTTGCTGTGTTCCCTGTACCTTTAGGCACTGGCTAAGCATCAAAATCAGGGAATCTCACGCAAAAGATGTGAATGAAAAGAACAACAGATAAGGACTAAAGGGTTTTATATGAGTTATTCTTCATGATGTTGGTCTGTCATGTGTAATGAAGTCAACTGCATAACACTGTCACTTGGATGTACTCCAGCAGAATGCAAATTGTCACAACAAATAGAATAACTGGACAAGAAAATGGTCTTTCCAGGCCAGTTCCTCTTGGGATGTTTCATGCAGTTGTTTCTTGGTGTGTTCACTTTCAAGTAGGTACATGAAAATTTACCTTGCTTGTTCTAAAGTGATAGCTCATTACTATCAAGAGATATGGTGTGAAAGTTGGAAACTTTCAGCTTTCTGGAATGGTATCAGGTTATGCTAACTGACAGATAACTCTTGTAAAGCTGGGAGGCAAGACTGACTTCTCCTTCCCAAGTAAGGCAAAAGACTGGGGTCCAAATCCCAATTCTTGTCCATTTTTACACATTTCTGGGGAGGGCACTTTGACAGATGGCAGCAGAGGAGCAGTCTGACGAAATAGTGCCTGACACGGAAGTGTGTATGAAACAAAGGGATTTCATCAAATTCCTGCATTTGGAAAAAATTGTACCTATGACTTCATCAGTGCTTGCTGATTGTTTGTCCAAACAGTGAACACACAGTGAGCACAGCACAGTGGTGGGTAGTGCATTTTGGCAGTGGTAACAACAGCATAAACAGAAGCCATTATTATGCTCTTTGTTCTAGTTTGTGTTAGCTCTAACCTGACCAGTACTCTCACCAGGCAGATCCTAGTGCAGAGGAGCACATTGCATCCTATGAGAATAGCTCCCTCCCACTGGCTAGTTGTCTATAAAGGAAATAGAGATGCAGAAAGGTGCCCAGAGCTTTGCTGGTGATTTTTAATTCTACCCAGGTCTCAGAATATAAATCTAATTAAGCTGGTAGTTTTGTGAACTGTAGGAAAAGTATTAATAATTTATCCTATATGAGGATGTTGGAGATCAAAACTGAGGAGACTTGCCCCCCTCTGCCTGCACTCTGGCATCAGCATGCTCAGGATCCTGCAAGGATCATTAAGGTGTCATATTGAACCACTCACAGCAGCAGTAAGAGACCTCTCAGTGCTCACAACAGTGTTAATCTTTTTCTCCAAATCTTGGAGCCTACTTATCTACAGTTTAGGATCCAGGGAGATCTGCACAGATCTCACTTCAACCAGAAAAACTGCCACTGGTTAACAAAACGTTCATAGCAGTTGTGACAAAACTCTTTCCTTAAGTTGCATGTGTTAATTTTTTCAAATATTAACAAAATGCACAGGCACTTCACACCTACTTTTCCAAACATCATCCTGATCACAACAGCACTATTCTTCAGAGCATCACCAGTTGAGCACGTTACCAAACACAGCAAGTATCCATAAATATCAGATCACCTCATGACATTTAGCAGGCACCAAAAATAACAATACCCAGAGCCAAAAAAGAACGACTTGCCTTTGAACATACTGGCACAAGGGACATGGAATTCTGTATGGCTCTGTGAAAAAACAGCTTACAAGTCTATTAAGTATATTACAAGAGTATTATTACAGAACACTGCATATCTTTATGTTTATGTATCACTTTAGAAGCATCTAGTCTGAAGCCTAAAAGGTCAGCACACTAGTAAAACCAGTTATCTATGGGGCCACTCACAGATCAAAACCCAGAAAGGAAAGTTCCATTTTACACCTTCTGTTGGCTGCTACAGGACTCTATCCTTCATTTACTTTCAGAATGTCAGTGTTTATAAACTGTTATCTGCACATGGAAATTAATTAATATCACTCTAGATTCCCATACATATACACTAAAAGCCAGTTCCATTAAAAGGACAATGAACAGAGAATTGGACTTGATGGACTGCCAGTCACTGCGTTGCTGTAAAGAACATTGAACACTCAGTTTTCCCAGAAGGTGTACAATATCACCCCTTAGGTGATATCTCTAGTGTACTTGAAATAGATCTGATAGTGGATGCTCAGTGAGACAATTCAGAAAAAAATTTTCCTTAAACCCATACACTGAAGACTGCCAAGATACACGTGAAAAAAATGCATCAAGAAATTACTATAATGCACCAGAATGCTTTGAAGCACAGGCTGTCTCTGTGACCAAAGTGAAGGGAGCACACAGAAAGATTACAATCTGTACTGATCAGATGCATGCTTCCCTGACCCCAGAATAGAAATGTAATCTTATTCATATAACAGTACGTGCTTATCCTTGCAGCAGAGCCACTGGCTACATATATTTCATGTTTGTATCACATTGGTACCCTTTGAACTGGTTAGACCTTGAATATAGGATTTTCAATCATACTACATTTGGCTTCTTAGTGTGGATTACTGCTAGACTTTAGCTGGAAGTTTGCCAAAGCAGAACTATGCATTAGCTCTTTACCACTGGCATCCTGGTCAATCAACACCAACATTTGGAGCAAATTAAGGTGTATGCATATGGGAATTGAGCTTTGTATTTTTTGTAGAGTATTTTGTCAAGATAGAATTGAATACATTTGTTTTTAACTTCTTTAACTGAAAGAAATGTCAAAAAGATCTTCGTTAATGAAATGATAGTGGCTGTAAGCAGTGCAGCAGCTGTCTGGTGACTATGATTACAGGTGACAAAGGTTTTGAGCCAAAAAATCACCACCAATCACTATTCTGCAAGCAGTATAAGCATAACAGTCAGTTTCACAGTATAATGTTACTCAGGAATTTGTCACCATGCTCACTATGCTACATGCTCACTATTTGCTCACCATGCTCAGTCCTAGTGAGAGAGGGTGCTTAGCACCTTAGGGTGCTACTGTTGTGGGGTTTTCACACCAAGAAGTAGTTTCAGTCTTTTAAAAACTTCACATTTTCCATAGGTTGAAAACTGCAAACCACGCGATCTTCTCTATCATCTCATCTTTGCAACCCAGTACAGAAGATTCTATCTAGATTTGCTCATTAATTGGCATTGTGTAGTTGCTGATTCAGAAAGTTACAGAATCCACTTTCTCCTTACACCTGGATGACTCAATTTCCTTTTGTCTGTTCTGTAGATTTGAATTGGATCTGTATCTCTTTCTGTTCAGCACCATTATATTGCCATGTTCAGCAGGAGCTGATTCCCACTGGAACCATTTTTGTTTTCAGATACCTTCCAGGTGCATCCCTGTAGTATAAGTGCAGTTAATCACTAAACGAATACTAAATAGCTATTTAGATATATGATGCTTACTAAGATCCTCCACCAGGAGCTAGAAAACAGCATATACTGAATCCTATGTAGATGTCTAACATAAGGGGTAACACTGTAGAACTTGAGCTATAAACTTAGAAAAATCATTAAATTTTGAATGGAAAAAAGAGGGAAAGATCAGGTGCACTTTTAGAATAGCAGTTTTATAAAATGGATCTGAAATAGTTTAAATTGGTATGGGTGTTGCCCATGTCAGTCAGACTTGTGTGTCTTAACAAAATGAGTCACAGCAACTAGTCAGAGAACAAAAGAAAGAGGAAACAGCTTCATTTCTGAGTAATTCTGTTCTTAATTCTTGAATTTAATTGCACCTTCACTGACGTCTTAAATCACCTATCATATGTTTATTCTCTGTAATGTTACTGCAGTCAGATAGTAAATACTAACAAGTACAACAACATAGGCAGTTGGCCATCCTACTGGACCTCATTCGTCAAATATAACTTACATGTTGAGCATGAGAATGCTTCTTCCCTTATAAGAAATAAAGCACAGTTGTTTAGTGCAGCCTGTTCTTATTTCACTGTGAGAAGAGTGAGTCCTCTATCCACACATCATAGTTCTTAGGATGGTGATGCTTACTCTGCTAAACGCAGGTGACGAAAGGTAACATTATTAGTATTCTGCAAGGCAATATTTAGACTACTAAAATGCATACTAGATGAGGCCCATCAGAAGTGCCAGGAGAGGTATCTACTGGAAGGCTCATGAAATCTTTGCAACCTCTCAGCTGGAAAGATAGATTAATCACATATATGCAGACACAGTCACACTGAAGGAAAAATCTAGTTCTTGCTCTTTCTACTCTTGCCATTGGCTCAGCCCAGAGCTCTTACTCATCTCTCTAATCTCAAGTTAACTGGAAAGAGTAAAGACTGGGAGATCTTGTTTCTCCATGCTGAGAGTGGCACAATTCCTGAAAAAGCACAGGAACTATTATGTGATATCAATGACCTTTTTTATTTTTCCTTTTTTTTTTTCCTTCTTTTTTCCCCCCTTTTTTCATGGCTGCTGTACACTTAGATGCAGATCCTTCATCTGGAAGACCTATGTATCCATGGAGGGAAAAGAAAATCTTTGCTACTTTAGTACAGAACATTGCCCATTAAGTGTCACAAATGAATTTGGCTGTGATAGTCATATAAAGAGGCTTCTTACTATTTTAATGGACCTGCTTCAAATGAAAATCATGTACCTTTAAAAGCAAGGAATCACAATAAACTATTTGCTAAAACCTGTGTTCCTTCCAAGTAGCTATGTTTGTACATAGCAGAGGATACTATAGTGTAAGTTCTCAGTGACAGGGAAATTGGAGCCAATGATTACAAAAAGATGGTAATTCAGGTGTTCAAGAGGAGAAAGAGTAGTAAGATTGCAAGACATCCTTATTTCTGAGATGTGGGTGTTAGTACTATCCCGCATATAATAGCAAATGAAAACATTTGCAACAAGTGACCATCACAAGGTTTTTTCTGCTGTTGTTGCAGTCTGCTCATGGTTCTGTCACACATTCTCCCACAGCTGCCTTCAACTCACCAAAAATTTCTTTTTATCTCTTTCATTGTAGAAGAGGCAGCACCACCTTTACTAGCTTTCCATCTGCTTAGGAAAAACACTTATACCTCTAAGCTAATAAAAAGAACAATTCTGTCTTACTGGCCACCTTTTCTAATTTTTCATATCATACATTTTGTAAGATTGCCCTTCTGCCACCTGTCACAGAGCAAAAACATGGAATATTGGTAGAAAGATTCAACCTTTACAGCTGTACCACAGACATCCATCCTGACATCGTGAACCAATACAGTAAAACAGAAAGCATTACTTTCAGAGCAGCCCCCTACATATTTTCTCATGTTCTTTGAATGTAGAGATAGAGAAATAGATGTCTTCCCCTCCGCCTAGAGGACAGGATCAGATTTCTCTACTGCTTCCTGCTTTAACAGATGATTTGAGAAAGCAGATAATCTGCCTTCAGCAGCACAGACAATGTTTCTTTTTCTCCTGTTGGTCTCCTGTACAAGTGTTTGCAGAGTGCACCTTCTGCCTTCCAGCATTTGTTTTCCAAACCATTCCCACAGAAATTTTAAAGGTCTACAGTAATTCCAACGGAAAAGAAAAATCACTGGTTCCTGACAAGTTCAAGAGATGAGTTTTAGAGACATGTTCTATACCAAGAGAAGAGATAACTGAACAGTATATATTTCATGTAACCAACAGACATCACACACAAATACTGTTGTTTTTTGTTGTTTTTTTTTTTAAACAATCAAAGTCTATTAAGTCAATTTCCTTGGCTGTTGTTCTACCAGTAGATATGGGCAATAGAAATCTGACTGTGTATTTTAGAGTTACTATGCTCAGGCTATTCATGAATCTCTGATGAATCTTTCATGAGTTCATAAACATAGTCCTTGTGACTATTCCAACAAAGACTGTGATAAATAGATGAACCTCTTAACATACAAGAATACCACAACAGAAAATACAGCAAAACACTAAGAATAGGACATACACTAAAGTGGAAAAAAATCTCCCCCAAAATTAAAAGATAGAATAATATGACTAAGCTAAAATGAAATAAGTGAAATACTAAAGTAATAGTGGGTTTATTCACGTTATTTAGAATACATCTTGAAACTGCCTGGGGAGTACTTTATACAACTCTAGATAAATAGTTTTGCAATGCATACACTTGCACAGATTCCCTGAAAGCAGGTGTCAAAAACTGCTTGCACACTGTGTCATATCACTTCGCTTTTGCTTCTGTACAAGCATCAGAATAAGTAGCTGTTGTAACTAATGTCAGTTCCACAGTTTCAGTGAATAAATTCTGACATTTCTGAACCTTTTACCACCAACAGAAAGAATGTTAGGATTCTACTCCTACAAATATGGAATTCTGCTTGCCCTTGTCTCTAATAAATAGATACTCAGGTATCTGGCACTGTTTGAAACTAGAGCAAGTTCTCAGAAGTAAAATCCACTTTCACAGATTCAAAATCTGCATGTATCATTACACACAAATACTTTTCATGTTTGTTTTTTTTTCCCACATCATCTTCAGCAATCAGATTCTGTCCCTCAGAGTTTGTCTGTACTTCACAGCTCCTTCAGAATAGGAGTCACATAGAGCACTAATATAAACAGATTTTTATCCTCAGTTCGGAAACACAAGGAGAACAAAAAGGCTATGTAATTCTGTTACACCTTTCCTGCATTATCACAGGAACTGCTCAGTGGGAAAAGTTCTACAAGTTCTACTGCAGCAAGTGTGGAATCACTCTATTCTGTCCATAAAAAAAAAGTAATTAGTGCATAAAAGTTTTGAGTGGAGAATGACTTGATTGAGTTCTAGAATAAGACTGAAAATTCATGTAATTTAATTCCAATATTGTTGTTTCCCCCCCTAATTTCCAAATACTTTTGTATGATTTTGTTTAAAGTCATGCTAGCTAGTTAATGTGTTAATCAATTCCTTTTTCATGCAGTTATGTTTGTGAGATATGGAACCAGTTATTTTAATAGCAATATGAAGATCATAGTGCTGTCTCCCCTGAGTGAAGAATTATAACAAAATTCTGTGAGGAATCATCTTCTATAAGATTTTATTGATCTTGCTTCACCATCAATGTTTGTGACATTAACTACTTTACAATAGATTCAGTCACTTGCATGGTACATTTGCAGCTATCAAAAGTTAGAAGTGATTGGCTTCAAACCATAATAAATTTTATGTGTATCACTCAGCTTACTAAAGAATGTTCACTGACTTTGAGAGTACATCCTTCAGGTTAATGTCTACACATTCAGTCCTCTTTTTCAATGTTTTCATCTGAGCAGTTACTAAAGCTTTAAAATTTCAGCATTAGCACTATATTAGTTAGCAAACAAGATATAAACATACCACTCATTCCTCCCATCTCCTCTACAAAAAGAGGAAAGAGAAAAGATGAGGTGAAAATTCTTCCTGCAGGGAGAAAAGGAGTGTAACCAAGAGATTTTCCCAAAAGAAAGCTAGGATTCAGGTGACAAGAGATAGAAGCACATGCTGAAGCATGGGCAAAGAAAAGACCCAATTGGTCAGCTGACTTGAACTCAACCCAACAACATACATTCACTTGTGTGGTGAATATTCTGCTGAGATCTTTTGTAGCCACAGCACTTCAGATGTTTCTCTGCATTTCTGAACTGCTACCCATGTTAATGGGACTTAGATGAATCACAGATAAATTGAAATACTTAGCTCAGGAGAAATAATTAGCCTAGCTGAATTCTAGCCTATCAACAAAGAACTCACAAGCAGGCTCTTCATTTAGTTACAAATTATTTTCTCTCCTTTTGACTCATACTAATACATTTAATTTGTTTTCAACATATGAGCTGCTGTGTTCGTCATAAAATGTCAGAAAATGAACAAAAAAAAAATCAGCACCATGCTGACAAGCCAGGAGAAGATAAGAACAGTTGATCTACAAAGGATATAAAACTTAAAGCTCCACATACCGCGAATGAGGAAGGACTCCACTTTTTTTTTTTTTGCCCAGAACTCTTCAGAGAGAAATTAACTGTTGGGCTGGAGCTTGGCAGGTCCTCCTGGCTAGATTGCAGTATTGATTATTTTTTGTTGTTAAGTAAACAAATGAGTTATTGAAAAGTGTGCTTCTGTCATTGACATACTATTTCTGACCAATAGAACAGACAAGATATCCCAAAGAAACTTGTTAGCAGTAACTGCACAGAGCTAAGCAATGGTTTACAAGTCTGTACACGGAAAACACAACTCACTCTCTCAAAAAGCAGCAACTTCATGCATACTCCATGTTTATGGATACAGAAAAAAATTAAAGATATTAATTATGGCTTTACATATTCATTAGGAAACCACTTAACTCTTCTTCGGTGAAATACTTTTGATTTGATTTGTTCATTTGAAATATTGGTATTCCTCAGAAAATATTTTTATTTTTTAATATATAAAAATCAGTTCTACATGTTATTTTTATTTATATTGGAGAGCACCTAAAGAAGATGACTGCTCACGTTACATAGAAGAGAGTGTCAGTAATTTTACTTCCTATTAATATCTCTCTCTCCTATTGATTCCTTACCCTCCTTATCCATACACACTAAATTCACATATGACATTATAGTGATTGCATTCAGACATCTCTGTACTGAAAGCTCTTAAATTTCCTTCTTATACTCCCACTATAAGTTGTCATGTTCTGGATGTCCGTAACCCCTATTGTCCCTTCTATTTGTATGAAGGAATGTTTCTTTTCTTTCCGTATGATCTTACGTCCCTTTATTCTACCTTGTGTAGGCCATGCTTCAATGGATAGAGCAATTACATTACTCATTAAAAAGATGATTTCTGCAATGTTGTATTATGCAAGTAATTTCTACTTCTCGCTTTCCCATCACAGACATCTATTGAGCAACTGCTCCCCTTGCCTGTCAAGGTAAATGATGGCTGGAAGAGAAAACGTTTGAAAAACTGAAGTAAAATCTTACCCACTATGATTGAGCATGGAAAACTGATTAAATTAGCTAAACAAGTAGTGTATAACAGTAACAAGAAGTGTATTATCACTGGAAGAATGTTTGAGCTTGATGTAGAAATCTCCCTTAATGAGCCAATAAGTATTTCATCCCCAACACCTCTGAGAAGGAAATACAGTCATAATGGAGAAACTAAGACAGAAGCCAGTAGGGAATTGATGGAGAAACTTGTGTACAGTAGGTTTCCTCCTTGAGGAAAGTTATTATTGCAAACATGATAGAGACACTAATTATACTAAAATATCCATTTCAAAACAGCTGTTAAAGTTTTATTGCTAATATATCATGAGAACTAGCTGCAACACAGACATCTGTGGGTAGTGAAACATTTGATTTGCTGAGCGAGCATGTGGACAAGTTTCTGTGGATATTTAAAGGTGCCGATCATACTTATGAATCTTTGCTTGTATATTTTACAAATAAAAGATACATTGGTTTGGTTAACAACAGAATTTTATGAAGACAATGAGACTGCAGTGATAAAGATTTGATATGCCATAACTTGATTTGACAGAAAAATCCCTCAATTTCCATAATTACTTACATTTAATTTCAAATTTTACTCGAGTCAGAAAGCAAGAGAAGAATGTAGAAAGGACTCAGAGACATCTTCTAACTTAAGACATATGAGTGGGCTTCAGGGAATCAAATCTTACATCTCACTTCTCATTTCTCAACCTCTTCTGCAACCTGTTGAGAAGAATCTACTGAACTTTCAGAGTGGAAAGGATGATAAGAGGTGAAAGGTAAATAATGCACTGCAGACAATTCTACTTTTGAGGCACCATCATTCTCAACACTAGCTATGCTTCCAGTCATTTGATAGATATAGGCAGGTCTGAAACAAAGTCATAAGACATTATTCAAAGTCATCATTCTGAAACCAATGTTACTGTGTTTCAAGAATAAGACATATGAAGTGATACTGGGCACTGAAATGCTGTGTATGCTTTCATAACGTTCAAATTGTGACAGCTGTAATACCTTCTCCAGAAGCTCCTGAGATCTGCTTGTAGCTTAACCTGAGCTCACATTTCAGCCTCAGAGGATTCTATGCCTGGCTCCTTGCCACAGCACCCTCTCTACTAGATGACAAATACAGTCTCCACTTTATAGTCCCACCAGGTTTACATCTCTCTGCCTCTATTCCAAAGTTACCTCTCCTAGGCCAATATATATCTGGTTCATTCAGCTAAAAGTGAGTAGAAATGTAATTAAGACTATTCATATTTCTTTTAGCATGTTGGAACTCTAATTTCAGCTGGCATCTGAAAAAAATGTTAAATAGAAAAGTTTAGCTTTCTGGGAGTCACAGATTTGAAGTTGTATAAAAGTGATGTTTATTATAACTAAGAAGTGTGAGTAAATGGGTATCACAGAAGATACTGAGTAATTGAGATATTATCACAACTTATGTTGCTTTCCTGTCAGCTGTCTTTCAATTTCTGTGTTTACCTCCTAGCTCATAAACCAGGAAGAAAGCTTTATAGATAATGCCACCAGATTGATGCCTTTTTCCCATTATTTTTGATCATACAATTTTTTTCATTTGTCCTTTGTTCCAATAATTTCAGTATTTTCCTCCAGTAAAAGTTTCTCCAGTGTTCAAACGAATTATACTACTTTATACTTGGACAGTGTTTTTCTGCAATATAACCAATTATATGATAAATAGGCCTTTAATAGTCCAGCATTCTGGTCTTCTCTGTAGTGTAATCTGTTGGCAGATACAGTGATAGATTTCATGTACTCATTCTAAGGTAAGATTTATGGCTGTGACAATAATTGAATGCTGACAGGAAACTAGTACATATATCCTTCCTTTCTAGTTCTGCTTTTATTTTACTTTTAGCATGGAATGACCACACTTGATATATTTGGAAACAAAGTTTTTGATAATGAAGAATACACAGAGATCTCTCTAATTTCTATGAACTCTGATTTCTTCAACTTTAATCTTCAGCTGTGCATAAATTCTGTAGAAGGTAGCACAAGTTTTTTGAGCAGTATTCAAGGCTAGATACTAGAGAAAGTAACTACTCAGAGATGCTCAACTTATTTTATAAGCAAACCATTCTTTGAAGAGACTAAGTGATAGAGGTGCCTTTTACTTGAATTGGGAAACAAAACAGCAATTTGCTTCCTTTGGAAAAGAGGTAAAAGCGGAATGCTAATAGAGGTATATACAGATACTCCTAGGAAAACTTCCTGAATTTGCCAATGATTTAGATGACTAATAGCACATCTAATCACAACTCAAGAAAATGAGTATTTGAGATGTCATGTTTTGGTTATATCAATATGTAAGGAGAGGAAGCAGTTGATATAGTTGTCTTTGACTAGTTTCATATCAAGCAAGAAAGGTACTGGTCACAATTCAGTAGCAAAGAAAGAACAACTTACTCTTTCTGAGGATCAGGGCTTCCTAGAACCTCCCGAAAGAGGTAACCTCCAGCTGCCAGCCCTTAAATGAGGTTAGGAAGGGGTGACAAGTGAATTGCTCACACCTGTGCTCCCAGGGCTGGTCACACCCTTTCACCAGCTGCTCAATCACTGCTTCAAGCTATGACCTAATGGTTTCTACATGCATCAGAGAGATAAAAGTAAAGAAATCACAAGTGGCAACAAAGCCTATCAAGTTCTATGCATCAAGGAAAGGAACTGAAAGCAGTAAAATCCTTACATTTTGTACATTTGCTTAAACTGTCAAAAGAAATAACAGGAATAATTTAAATAAAACATTACTTCGTGAGGAAACAGACAGTAATTGATGATCTCATTTTAGTAAAACATCATGTCCAGACGGGATTAGTATTGAACTGTACCCAAATATACAGATATAATTTTACCTCAAAATTTATTCACTTTAAAATGAGTATTTTCTTCTTTGTTCAGAGTCATAGCTACAGCATTATCTTGCCTGTGCTTTCAGAATATTGCAATGGGAATATTTTAGTGCTTTCTAAGTGGAAATAAATCATATTAAAAGAAAAAAATGCATTAAAGATTTTTCTTGTTTCTCACATAATGCTTTTGAGGAGATACTTGTGAAAGATTTTCTGGTTGTATGCCTCTAGCCATGGAGGGTTATGCATTTGCCCAGGGAGATGAATAAACTGGCTTAGGCTAATCTAAGATGCTCTTATGTCACAGCAAACTTGGTGGAACAAGACCTTGGAAAGAGCAAGCTCTAATGTTAACTCTGCTGCTTTTCCCCATATCTTTATTTTTGTGTCAAAATTATGTTTTTATGTCAAAATGAGGTTTTCTGAATGATGATAACAAGGAACAGTCAATGACCAAAGACCCTTTTAACTCGTAGTAACAGCAGCAACTTATGGAAAGTCAGTGGCATTATACAATAAATCCTTAATGGATAAGACAATCAAAATGAAACAGTCTGGTTTGACTTCTTACAGATGCTTTAAGAATTTCTGTATCTCTTCTTTTTTTTCCCCCACCTGTCTGCCAGGTAAGCTAGGGAGCATCCACTGCCTCTACTGCTACATCAGTTACTCTTCTCACCAGCCCTCAGGCCATCAGTCAGACACACATCGATACAAATTGCTTGGACTAGGGAACCACATTTTATTTATTGTTTTTGTTTTCGGTTGGATTGTCTTCACTGGTAAAGATAAGGATTATGTCTCACAGTTCACTCTCCAAGTACCAAGGTGAATGGGGATTGATGCTGAGAGACAGCCACATGTTCTCCCATGTAAAAGTAATGGCTCACACCATGGGGACGAAGCAAGCTTCCCTGCTGACCCCTGGTACTTGTACCTACTACCACTGCCCAAGTATGCTGATAGCCAGAACCCAGAAAGCAGATGGCAGAGTATTGTGGGAATTCAGCACACCTTGTTATGCCCAGGAGTAGATGGCAGTAAGATGTGTGAAAAAGTAGGAGCTAAGATGATTCATGCTGTTACCAATGACAGAGGAATGTGAGATGGAAAATAGATGGAGCACTTGATATCAAAAAATAGGATATGCAATAATGGAAAGAAGGCTTAGGCATGTCTGAGTGCACTTTCAAATGTGTCTTCTATGTTTTATCTATCTGTACGATATCTTGAGCATCTATTAAAGTACTTTGAGTGAAAGCTTTTAGTGTTAATAACTCCTTGCGTTTAGCCTCATCTTTAACAAGTCTGGCTTCCACACAAAGCCAGTTCAGTATCTGACACCCCATATATATTAATCCTTTGACACTAGAATGATAGTTTTTCTAATTTCTCCCTGAAAGTAAAATTAAAGTGCTATACTCAGATTTTTAGAAGTTCCAGACATCTAGAAATCCTATTTAGGACATTATTTTTTTTTTAATATTACTTGCTTGGTTTTTTTAAATTTGTTTTTGCCACTGAAGACCTGTTTAAAAATATATACATACATACAAATTCTACATATTTCTTAATTCCTGGCCATAACTTGTAACAAGGTGAGCCTAGAAATCCACAAGGTACATCCCATGGAAATTCTGTGAAATACATAGACTTCATACAAACAGTATCCTTTGGAAGCAGTAACTTGTCTTCCTGAAAGAAAGCACTGCCATCAATTACTAAAATACAGGAAGTATTAGAAACGGCAGATGAAGAAATGAACTCAAAAGTACAGAATGATATGGTGTGAAAACAACACAGAGGAAAGCTGCCTGCATGCAAGAGGAACAGTTTATTATTAAATAGCCCAATATTACAGAGACAGTATCAAAAGAAAGGGCTGTCTTACGCATTTATATTTCTTCTCCCTTACAGCCATGAAGCTGACTGTTCTTGATAGCAAAAAGTCAAAGGTTTATCAAATCTAAGATTGAAAAGAAGGGCAATATCTCTTGTTGAGCTTCAGGATGTACCTTTGACTTATTATTATCCTTAGAATATCCTTATCGCAGGCAGAGGAGCTGCTCTTTTAAGAGTAAGCAAGTAACACAAGGAGTAGGACATCACAGAAACTTTTCACAGTGTGCTATCCTGAAGTAGAACAGTGCAGGAAATTTACTTTAAAGAAATACAAAATAACTTTTTATGTTGGCACTCTATTTGCACTAGTTTTCTTTTATAACCAATCTGAAGGGCTAGATATTGCCAGAGGTTTTTCAGTTCTGAGGCATGCCAGCTAGTAACTCTAACCATCTGATTGTATGGAGACTGTTAAACATGTTATTTAGATGTCTTAGATTAGGCATAGTGAATTGAAACCAATTAAAAAGCTCAGAGAATTCCAATGACAGTGCAGGAGTATGGATGGCCAGCTACCTTCTTTGCACCATGCCTCTGGAAGAAAAATATCACACAACATCTGCCAGAACCCTACTCCAATACATACTGATGGCATATACTGAACATTATCTCAATTAAGTAAATCTGCTATGACAGTGACTACGCAGAGAACAACATTCCATGGGCGACAATGCTCCTTGGTTTCAAACTACTCATCTGCCTGCCTGTGGTTAAGGACTCCTACAGACAATATGTTCTCATTGCTATTTTCCTTACTCAGGCTTGACTCCTTAGCCCACAGAATGAGAATTCCAAAAGGTGGGAATTAGAAAATTTGAATCTTAGAGACAGTGTAGTACACTGTCTTCTACAGTCTTCTAATACTACTTCGCATTTTGATGGTGTATAATCAAAAATTATACAGGTGTTATAATTCAGAAATATCCAAGATAATTTGGCTAAGCAGGTTATTACACCAAAAAGAAGAGATAAGAGACTTACCCATGTCCTGGGCTTGCTAGAAAACTCCAAAAGGAGGAATCTCCAAAAAGAGATCCTTCCCTGCTGGTAGTCATCTCTTAAATGGGGTCTAGGGGAGGTGGATCCAAGCTCCATACCTTCTGGCAGGGCAGGTGAATTGCCTTCACCTGTGCTCCTGTGGCTGACTCATTGCTCACTTCAGGTGATTAGAGGTTCAGGCCGTGATTCAGCAGTTCCCATACAGGTGGTTACAGTATGTCCTTCTTTCTATCTACAGGCTGGCTCATTTTCAGCTGTCTGTCCATCAGAACACCAAGGTCCCTTTCCATCAGGCAGCTTTCCAGCCACACCTCCCCAAGCTTGTAGGGTTGCCTGGTGTTGTTGTGACCAAAATGCAGGATGCAACACTTGGCCTTATTGAAACTCATGCTGTTAACCTTGGCCCATCGATCCAGTCTGTCCAGGTCCCTCTGCAGTGCCCTTCTCCCCTCTGGAAGATCAACACTCCCTCCCAGCTTGGTGTTGTTTGCAAACTTACTGAGGATGCACTCAATCCCCTCATCAAGATCATCAATGAAGATGTTAAACAAAAGCGGCCCCAGTACTGAGCTTTGGGGGACACCACTCGTGACTGGCTGCCAACTGGATTCAACTCCATTGACCACAACTCTTTGGGCCCAGACATCCAGCCAGTGCTTCACCCAGTAGAGTGTACACACATCCAGATCATGGGCAGCCAGCTTCTCCACAAGAATGTTATAGGGGACAGTGTCAAAGGCCTTACTGAAGTCCAGGTAGACCACACCGACAGCCTGATCCTCATCAACTAAGTGGGTCACCTTATCATAGAATGAAATCAGGTTTGTCAGACAGGATCTACCATTTGTAAACCCATACTGACTGGGCCTGATCCCCTGGTTGACCTTTAATTGATCCATAATGGTTCCAGAGATTATTTGTTCCATAACCTTCCCAGGCACCGAGGTGAGACTGATAGGCCTGTAGCTACCAGGATTATCTTTCCAGTCCTTTTTGAAGATGGGTGTCACATTTGCCAGTTTCCAATCCACCAGGACATCCCCAATTAGCTAGGACTGCCAAAAAATGATGGACAGTGGCTTGGCAATCACATCTGCCAACTCCCTCAGCACTGTAGGGTGCAATCCACCTGGTGCCATGGACTTGTAAGCATCCAGCTTTCACAGCAGGTCCAAAACTATCTCGTCATGGATCATGAAGGGCTTATTCTGTTCCCTATCCCTATCTACCAGTGCAGGGGGCTGTGTTCCCAGGGTGTAACAAGTCTTACTATTAAAGACTGAGGCAAAGAAGGCATTAAGTACCTCAGCCTTATCCCTATCCTTTGTGACAAGGTTGCCCTCGGCATTCAACAAGGGATGGAGATTCTCCCTAGCCTTCCTTTTGCTATTAATGTGTTTATAAAAGCATTTACTGTTTTCCTTTACCTCAGTGACCCTGAAAGTTAATGGATTTAAAGCTCCCAATTCTACCCAGCCCATTGTTCACAATGAGCTATTTATCATATATCAACCCTCTGGGATCTGGACTGCACCACAGGAACATTTTATAAGGCACAAAGTAGAAGAGAAGGGTGGTGAAGAGGCTTTCAATTGGTTCTGCAATCAATAGTTATTTAATGGATATTTTTCATTTATTTTAAATATTTTGTCACATCTGGTACCAAATAACATAAAATGTCCTGCATTTTTTGCAGGAGCACCGGGACCACTTCTGATAGCCAGAGTGCCTGCCTCATGCCCACAATGTTATATGCTGTTAGTCCATATCTAAATGGTACACAAGTAAAGGGATCACTTGTGCATTCAACAAGCAGTGAGGTTATGTTCAGGAATCCAGAGAAATACCAGGTATATTCTTACACGTCTGACTTGAAGTTGAAATAAATTATTGTTGCAGCCGAGAGATGCTGCAAGCAATGGGATTGCAATAAAATAACCAAGTTATTGGAGTTTCATTAAAAAATTGTATAAAACAGAAAGTATTCCTGAAAATCAAAGAAATTTATATTGGCCTTAATCCAGCACTCACTGGATGTGTATTGGTTTCATCCCTCTAGAACAGTGCACAAGAATAATTGAATTACCCTATATACAGAAAAAAAATGCTGAAAGTTGAAGTGGCAAGGCATACTTTACATTAAAGACCAAGAGATCACAAGCAGATCCTGATCATTTCTCATCTGAGATGCAGACCCATGTACCACTTGCCCATTGGCCCAGACCCAATGCCTGGCTGTGTCCCCAGCTAAGTCTCACTCATTTGGCACCTTGTCTTGGCCTCCTCTCTGGGAACTTGTCTACAGCCTGGACTGTTGGATGGTTCTCCATTTCTAGCTGATGAAGAACAGTCCTTGCTGCCATCCTGGCTCACATCTCTCATCACAGCTCTGCCAGCTTTCTGCAACAAGCTCCACTTAGAATCATTGCTGGAGGAGATATGCTTTATGCCATGTCTACTAATGTAACTTTGTAGACTCTGTTCTCCCCGATGCTCTCTTCTTTTCCCATATGACAGAATTTGCAGAGACTCTTCTACCTTTTCCCTACAGCATCCATTGTGACTTGATGCAGCAGAAAGCTTCAGTAACCTTGTATGCTGTAACAGCATGAATTTGGAAAACCGAGGTAGAGGAAGGCAGAATTAGTCTCTGAGGGCAAAGCTACTTTGCCACCAATAGTTCTCACTGACAGTCAAATACTACGTAATCAATGTTGTATCTTGGTGTGAAAGACCATCTTCAAAACTTATACCATGAACTCAAACTGACCGTAGCTTATTATCTCTTCTTGACAGAAGACGTCATTGGCCCCTCCTGTGATAAACTCTATGTAAAATATCCCATTTGTTCTCTTGACTTATCAGTCTTCAGCTAATGGTCTTAGAATATAGGGCTCAGCACAAGTGCTGAAGTTCTTCCTGGTGACTCTCTCATTATTGCTAATTGCAGTGCTGTGGAAATGAGTCAGATACCAAAGACAAAATATCATGACAAAACATATAATAGCTGCTGCACCCTGGATGGTTAGGTGGGGAACAGAAGACTCATGAAAAGGAGGCATGAAGCCTCACAATCTCCCAGATTCCAGCTGCTACAGCCCTGCAGTCCTTTTTCTGATCTCTTGCAACTGCTTGTGCTTTCTGAGAAAATCCTAAAATAGGACTAGATATTCCTCATAAGTATGCCTTTACTTTCCTGTCTAATTATTTTGATCAGCTGACCATCCACAGCTGAAGTCATGGACAACACTGTCTCATTAGAAATTACCCTTGAAGCATCCAGATCTGCATGTCTGCCCCAGTCAGGATGATCTCCTGCCAGAACAACAGTAAACAATGAAAACACAGCAGCTGCCCACTTTAAATATCTACAGACTTGATACACTTCAATTCTTTTAGCAGCTGCAATTTCCTGAATGGCCTGAAGGCTATTCCTGTTACTGTGGAGTGTATACTGCTAACAGGGTTGGTTTTGAGGGGCTTCTGTAATATTAAGCTGGAGGACTCCTCAAAACATTTCTCAAGAAAAGAGCTGTATTTAAATGCTTTCTAACATTTATGTACTTTCAATAAATGAACCAAAAGTGCATGTGGCAAGAGAGTGAGAATGTTTTGTTTCTATTAGAAAAGTGAATGGAATAATGTTAACCATACCCTGCATTATCTATTTTTTATAGAATTTACATCAAGCAATCAGAGCTTTTTCAGCACTTTTGTCAACCTGGTATTGTCAGAAGTGCAATTCTTTCTGAGAGCAGTCATGCTGGGATGAACAATGACACAGTATACTGTTTTCCCCTCACCTCCCCAAGCTCAGACTACATGATGACACTGAGGGCTGCCTCACAATGCCATCTGTGGTGGGTTTTGAGACATTTTGTCTTTGGATCAGAAATATGATCATGCAGGAAGCACGTATAGTTGTACTAATTTTCAAGCTGCCATACATCATGGAGGCTTTCTACTCCAAAAATAATGAACATGGTTTCTTCAGCCATTCTTTGGTCTTCATACATAACACAGTACATTGTCTTAGTAGATGAAGTAATCTGGTTTCAAGACATTTCAGTGTCTTGTTTTTTGTGGTGTACTATCTAAAATGCAGAAATCTTGTTGTGCCTTATCACTGTCTCTGAAAGGCAGAAGTACTGTTTCTACAGTAGATAGATGTCATTTATCTGCATTTGTTTCTAGGTAACTGGTGGTTCCTTAGGCTGTCACCACTCAAACTAGCCGTGTTAGGGGCTATTCTTTTGTTCTGGAATGTGAATCAGCTTAACATTTACCTCCGCAGTGAAAATAGCAAAGTGAAGTGGAATTACTCAAATAAGAGCATGAAATCTAAGCAACAATAAAACATAATGCACTGCTGTGAAACACTTCAAGACATAAACAACCCAGATTTCATAAACACCTTAGAGCTAGTTGTCCACTGCACGATCTCTTACTCACACTCTCCTGATCATTTTTGCATGAGAGAAGGGTGAATAAAGTGATGGTTTCTAAGCTGCTTTGCTGCTGAGTCTTAGAAGAGTTACTAGTGAATGTGACATGGTGAACGCCTCCATTGACATAACAGACTCTGTAATGCAGTTTCTTCACATCTAGCTCTAAAGTACAGAGAGGACAACTAAATCGCATGATTTTCTTAATGAAATAAACTCACAATACCTTAATCAAAGCTAGTGAGAAAAAATGCCATTCAAAAAGTTCAAGTAAATGCACAGCCCTGTCTTTAATCTGAACATTTACCTCAGAGCTCCTAAGAAAAATCCAGCAATTAATTTTCTCTTGTTCTCTCAAAGATTAAGTGGCAACAGCAGAAACTCCCTTTTCAAAACCTAGTATCTTCCATTTGTCAAAGGCCAGGAAAAGCCAAACACTTCTGAGGATGTAGGGACTCCCAAGCTAAAATAATAAAAGGGAAAATAATAGCAGCAATCTCTAAGGAGAACACAGTCTGAAAGTGGTGAGCTGTTGACCTCTTTCTACCAATTAAGTTATAATGTGATGAGAGCCTGATGATGATGGAAAAAGCCACTCTTCCTCCTTGATACTGACCTAGAGAATTAGGATCATGAACCAGACACACAAGCATGGCTTATGATAACAATATCACCACTCTGTTATTTGGTACATCAAGGACAGTAGTGAATTCCTCTAAAGTTAAAAACATTTTGCATACTGGTCTCCAGGGAACAGATTAAAGTAAAATGATCTCCCCCTCCCCTCTCCTTTTCCTCCCCCCCCCAAAAAAAAAGTACCACAAAAAAAAATAGTCTCCTAATACTACATTTCTAATTGAATTTATTCTTCACTTGAAAATCCACAGGTCTCTGATCTAGCCAAAGATTTAGGCTACCAGGAAATTTTTTTCAGCTATAGTTTTTATTTCTTTCTTCAGTATTCCCTGTAGTGTCTCTAGGAAACCACAGTACTGCCAAAACATGTTCTCTATTTTTCATTTTCCTTACTTACTTTTGTGTCAATGCTAAAAAGGAATTTAGAATTCTGCTTAGCTACAATATTATGAAAAAACAGCTTGTTAAAAAACAGTTTTTACATATAAATGTGCACCTTTTTAAATGGCAGAATCAATCTAGAGATTATTGCAATATAGTCATAGATGACACTGTGTATAATCTAGCTTTCCAGTTAAAAGAATTTAAACAGTTTTGAAGAACAATTTGATATGCCTCACTGAGACAAAAATGACAAAATTTCAAGAAAGACAGTAATATTCAATGCAAGGAAGATAATCAGATCACAGTCTAGCAAATTTAGGAGGGGTAGGAAGTGAACTTGCAAGCAGCTATTTTTTTTTTGCCTCCTACAAAATAAAATCATCTCCATAATTACAACATTAGTACTAATCAGTTTTGCTAGTTGTTTAGATCACCATTGCTTAAAAAATAATAATAATCCAGAAATTATATAAATGTATGCTGTTATTACTGCTGTTCCATTTTTTTCTTTTAATGCATACATTAAGTAGGTCATACTTTTTATAGATAATTTTCAGTTTTAGCAGCTATACCAGGGAAGCCAAATTGGATTTCTCATTACTTTAAGAGGAGGAAAAACAACACCTTTCCAAATCCATAATGTGGATACAGGCTTTAAAATGCATAATTCTTGCTGAGCCAGCCTGATGCACAATATGAGTCACCAGCAGAAGAGAATTGTCTTCTCCAAGTCTTATTCAACAATGGCTGAAGGTTTCTGTATAATTCTGAAGCACGAGGCATAGTCATTGCTCCAGGCTGGCCAAGCTGTGGGAAAATTCATCTTCAGTCATCCCTCTCTTCTTGCCTCCTTCCTCTAGAGCTGAGAAACCCGAGACTCCTTACCCTTTCAAAGGAGTACACTCCTTTCCTACTTCCCATGATCTTAATTTTCACCATTTTTGGCAAGAGGCACCCCTATGGAAAGCTCTCATAACATAGAGAACAAGAGGACAAACATAAGAACAAGAGGGCAGGGACTAGATCTATAGGGATGTTTATGATTTTTCCAGACTTAAGAAGAGAAAATCTCTTTCTGCTGTCCTGCCTTCCACTCTGAGCTCTACAGTGAGGAAAGCAATAATAACATACTAAAAAAATTCTTTCAGAGAAATTGCAGAATTACCAATTCTTTTGAATTTTTATAATTTCATAGCTTTGAGGTAGTACTCACAGTCCCAGTTCCTGGAATCAAGAGCTTACAGTAGATCCTTTCAATTACAAATAAAGTTGTTACCTTTCGTTATAGTGAAGAAAAAGCTTCTCACATGAAGTGAAGCCAAGGGAAGGAACCAGAAGGAAAATAAAAAGAAATCCCTAAAGCATGGCTATTATTGTTTAATCACCTGATAGCTTGGGGGGAATGAGTGTGACTCATGGTTTTGAAGTGCTTTTAGGCATGTCAACAGTTGAATGGGAAAAGCAGCATATCTTCAGCATTTTTGATGAATGCTGGAATGCTGGTTTACATGATAAAATTAACCATGTTTGAGAGTAGCAGGATCCATTCTGGATGCGACAATTGTAACTAGGGAGAAAGAGAAAACCCTTGAAGAAGGAAATGAAAGAATGAACAGAAATGAAGAAAGACCAAGCAAAGACTATTTTCATAATTTTGGTTTCAAAAAGAACAAATTCAAGTCTGCACCTTTGTTAGGTGTGAACACGGTGTCCTGGTTAACTAATAATTGTAGGTACGCTGTCTGTTTTGATTATGGAATGTTTCCCTGTCAGAAACAACACTTTTACAGGCTTTTGGGTTTTGTCATTTATGACTTAAATATTTTCTGCTCCTAAGACAATTTCCTGCAGAGGAAATGCTACAGTTCTCATTCCAGGAGCATTTTTAGCAGTGGTTATTGTTTCCTATCAGCAATTCTGTGTTTTGGGACAGAACCAAATTGTCTGTTTAAATTCTGTCTTTGTTATACTTTCTCCAGCACTGCTTATGAGATAGCAATTTCACAGCCAATAATCTGGAAAGACCGTAATAGAATTTACATAACAGTTTTTGTTAACTTTATATCAAATCACAGGTGATAGCACTGCTTCTTGTGTTCATTGTACTCATCTGGTACCACGATATCTCCTTTCTTTCACAGACTTGCAAGAAATCTGAATCTACGGTGCTGAAGTGTGGACACCTGCAATTGTAACTACCATCTTCCTACCGTTTTTTTTGTAGATGACATGCCTTATCTCTATACTTATTAAGTGTCCTATGTACTACATATCATACATATTCCTTGGGGAGAACTACCATGATGGTGGCAACCTTAGAAAGAGATATTATGCTCTCAAATCTCATCTCTTAGTTTAAAATCAGATATGTATGAGAAGGAATCATAACACATCCCCAGATATTAATGCACAACCTCTTAATTATATACCACTGTTATTCCCTGATGCGGGACTTTTTTTCAATGTCACAATGACATATGAGGGGGGAGACTGTAAGACATCATAGCTATTTTTCTACTGATCTGAACTCAATTCTGAGATTGCAACCATTGGCTGTCCCACACGTCACTATCTATGGTCCACCACAACCATCACGCATCCTTTGTCCTGTTCCTTCAGTCTGCCTGGGTTTTGTCTAGATCTTTTCTCCACCAAAAGGTGTCAGCAATTATTAGCAGATGGAAACAATTTCTCAGGCACTGGAATGGGCTGCCCAGGGAGGTGGTGGAGTCACCTAGAGGTGTTCAAGGAATGTTTGGATTTTGTGTTGAGGTATATGGTTTAGTGAGAATGATTGGTGATAGGTGGATGGTTGGACTGGATGATCTTGTACGTCTTTTCCAATTTGGTGATTCTGTGATTCTATATGGAATGCATTAGTGTAAGTGTATTGATGTCAGACTGCCCTGAATGAATGTAGGCTCTAGTATGGCAGGATACAGAATGAGGAGTTTAAGAGTTATCCAGTTATTTACTGGATGGCATAATTCAAACTCATATTGGATATAACTTGCTTCTAGAGTGTTAGCTAACAAAATATATCGAGTTTCCAAATGAAAAAGTATATAATTGAAAGCCTCGGCAGTGTAAGTAGAGGAGATATACAGTGATTGAGAGTCATTCTTCATTGTCATAAGGAAAAGGTTTTCAGAAAGATGTAACACATAACTTTAAATATATTACAATCTAGTTATATATTTTAACTGAGCTTGTGACCTTTTTTACCTGGTCAAAACAAGTAAGCTATCTGACCCACTATTTTAAATTCCTGCAAGATATAAGTCATTTTCTTGGCAGCTGGCCCTGAGAGATATGGTGGTAAATAGTATTTTTACTATTTTAATCCCTTCTCAATTATTTGCTACCTGAATTTAGCTCAATTACTAAGAAACAGAAAACTAAGCTCTTCAGATTTAATGGAGATGTTCTTTCCACCAGAGAGAGATTCCTGCAAACCTAACATCTTTACAAGGTAATGCCCTTGTGTTGTTCACCCTGAATTCATGTCAGAGGACAAAAGCTAAGGCAATTATATAATAGGTCTGCAAAAGCTAGCTGGATCTGGATTCTATCCAGAGCTTTTATTCTGGATTTTATTCCAGAGCTCTGCCTCAGCTATCACTGCTGAGGTTTTCAGACCAAGCTTATAATTAACCATCAGAAACTAACCAGAATTTAAAAAAATTATTCAAGACAAGCAATTATTCAAACATTTCACTCATTCACTTGTCTTATAGTTTGGAAACCAACTCAGACAAGGTTTTTCAAATCTGTTACTCAAAAGAAGCAAATGCAGCTAGTTCGACTCACACCAATGGAATTAGACAATCAAAGTCATGGCTCCTGAAGCATCACTTGAAACTGGTGCTATTATATCCTTAATTTCCCAGCCTATAAATGAGAATACTGAGGACAGCAGCCCCTAGCACCTGATTGCTGAGTATCTTGGGTAGAAACTGAGCCAGGGTCCCTATTGTATTACAAGCATTATCAGAAAGCTGTGTTTCTCTGTTTTTTGGTATTTGATCATTGAACACTCCTTGATTTTAAGATATGCAGACTTGTGCTTTTTAATTTTTGTAGGCATTTTAGACAGGGACCATGTCTGTTATTTTGTGTTCTCCAGGAAGGCTAGGCATTTATTGGACACAACTGCATTTTTGTCCTGCATTACTGAGGTCTGAGAAGATGCTATAATGTTGATCCTTTCTGTAAAATGTCACATACCATTCTAACGTTTTTAAATTTGTGTTCTAAACATGTACTGAAAACCTGCACATCTTCTGTCTGTTGCTGAAAGAAGCAGTATGCAGTACAAATATAGTTTCACATTTGCATGAAGTGTGCTGAACACGACTAAGATCCCAAGAGGTAAAATATGAATTCCCACTCTACATCAGCAAAGTCTGAAAAATAAGGGGCATTCATATTTCAGAAAGTTTTTATGGTTTTAAGTTGGTTCTCATATTTTTTTCTTTTATATTGAGAAGAATTTTAAATAGGCAAATACATATATATTTTCCCAATTTACCATCATTTTATGCCTTTCTGATAGCTTTTCTTTTTTCTGTCCCTACCCATGCATTTTCTTTGGGTGTTTAGCAGTTCCCTCAGGGTAAGAGCAATTATTTATGACATACTTCTCCATGTAAGATTTATTTGGGAAAACTGTTCCTATGGAAACTGCTTTTTCAAACAGGCTTGTATTAACTTCAAACAATAGGACTGCATATGCAATAGAGAACACATCTTTTATTAGCAAGCCTATTCTAATGAATTTGACAACCAAATAGCTTGCTCAGAGGAACAAAATTAGGTATATTCTGTGATATGATCTAGTGGGCATTCAGCCATCAGGAGATAACAACAGGGAATTAGAGAAACCTAGTTCATTTTATCACAACCAGATTCAAGGTCTCTTAAAATTTCAGAAAAAGATTTTATAAATATCAGTAAGTTAAACATTCTTTGGAATGATATGAAAAAGCAGAAAGTACAGTACTTAGAAGTAAAACACTGCACATTTTTATTTCAGAAATATCAAATTTTGTCTGTATAAAATACAGACACTATAAGGCCTTGGTGCTAAAACTAGACTGACATGCCAGAATGCTACAGATGCTTTTGATTTCTGGGACTTCAGAATCATGATCTTGTAATTACATTTTCTCTTTTTGGTGTTTTTCAGTTTATTCTCACTTCACATTATCTTCTGCTTGTTTTCTAGTCTTGGTAGTCCTCCAAACGAAATTAAGTGAAGGTGCAGCACAGCACATCTGAGAAAACTTTTAAAGGAAAATATTTTTTTGTTTGCCTGAATAAACAATTTGCCTTTTAAAAATGCAACTTAAAAACTTACTGAATTAATTTCCTTGGTGGTACTACTCGCCATCTAGAGCTGCAATATATTTTAATAATCTAGTCAGGAACCAGTAAGGGCAAGCAGAAAGGGATTTCATAATAGCATCCCAATTCTCTAGTTTGGTCTCTTCCTTTGGGTCCATCCAGAAGGTAATTTAAATACAAAAGCCTGTGCTGCCAGCCTTAGCATAGACAGGCTGGTAACATTTGTTTATGTTCTGACTTGTCTTGTTAAGAGAGATTCAGAAAATATCAATTCTGCTTTCCTTCTAGAAACACATTCTGCACACTTGACTGGCCATTCTGTTATTTAAATGATTAGGCAGGTTCTTCTTTTATAAAAGGTAGAAATTCAGCCACAGACTGAATAAACACCAAGACCATGATGTATTAAAAAGAAAAAAAAAAAAACTGAGTTTAATGCTGGATTGTTTTAATAGCCCAAGACAAAGTGACCACGGAACTATCAGATAAATGCCTCAGTTTGCTATGCTGCAGCTTCCTGGCATATTGTCACATGCATAGGAAACAAGAAAAGTGCGTAAACCTCACTAAAAGGTGCTACTGCCAAGTAGAGAATTAAAAACCTGTGAACCAGGTCACCCAGAAAAGCTAATTGCCTGTTTTAAAGTTATCAAAAGACTGTTAATGGTGAACATTCTCATACAACTTGGGGCTCAAGTCATCTGACTGGTTGTTGGGTAGGTTTGGCAGGTAGCCTTCCTTTCTAGATAGCCCTAGAGATAAGAAGCATGCTTATTATGAGGGACCAAACACACACTGCCAGAATTGCCTAAGCTCAGGTGAATGATATATTTTTTGAGCCCAAAACTCATCTCTCTTCAAGAGCAGAAGTCATTTCACAGCTGTCAGAAAAGACCAAATAATTTTGATATGTTTAATTATAGAATATACTATATACAATGCAGTGTGTAAATGATGAAAATAACATTCTGAGTAGATCCAATAACTTCTGACCCCAAGGGACAATAGAGAAAGTCCTTCCCTAACAGGTACAATTGTCAACTGTTCAGCACATAGGGATACAAGTCTCAGCCCAGTTGTCTGTGATGCTTGATTTTCTCTTGTGTATTGTTTTTCAAAACTGAAAAACATTAACCAAGGTACACCTGCCTATCCTCACCATTTTTTGTCTCATGCTTGTGAATTGAATTTTGCCACTTTATTTACAGTGAATCCCATGACGTTTCACTGTGCTCTCCCAGTTCAGAGGCAGCACAACTTCTGCCCTCCAGACTGCTTTCCTGGATTTTAACCTTGATATTTTTTGGAAAGGAATTTTTGCCCATTTGGATATGGGCATTGTTTTTCTTCCTCATCCTCCCATCCCACACACAAAAAGCCAAAAGACTTGAATGGAGGAAACAGGAATTTCCATCCTTGTATATTAAGTAGCTTTTACCTTTTAGCTTCTTCTTACACATAGCAAATGGCTTTATCAACTGAAAAATAACTGTAAATATTTTTTTATTCATTTATTTTTTACTGGAAGAAGATCCATTGTGACTTCAGGCCCAGAAGTGAATTCTGATTTTTAAATTATATTCCCAGTGCTGCTAACGTCTTATAATTATAGTTTTAAAAAATAATAATTCCAGAATCTGTTCCACAGTGTCTGAGAATATTCACTTTCAGCTCTGTGTGGCAAAACTGGGAAAAGTAACAGCTCAGCACCCAGAATGCAGATGGATTAGTTTTCATAATTAATGATATATATTCTTATGTTAGCGATCACTGGGTGAGTAATAATATTTAGCATTTAATATGACAAGAATTTCTTGAATCAGTCTTTAAATTATATGAAAACTGGAAGAAAAAACATTAAAATATGAATGTATTGCTTTTAAACAAACAAAAAGGAAGACGTTTTAGTTCAATTTTCAGGTGTGTTTGTTAGATACAAATGCAGAGTGTTATCAACACCAATGCTCTGCAGTTTGCCAAAGAGGGGATTTTGTGAAAGGACAAGGACCCTACCGCTTTTGAGCCTGTTGACGGGATATTTACCATTATTTTCAAGTCAGTGTAGAGTATTACTGACCTACTTAGAGTGATTTATATTCTCATTAAAAAAGAAAATTACCTAAAATAAAATGGAGGATGTAAGAAATTCAAAAATCACATCTAATCCCTAAATGCAGAATTAAGTACAATAAGTGTCAGGTGCTTAGCCCCACACAGCCACCATATGTATGCACAGATAACTCATTTTCCACCAGCACATTCTCCAGTAACTACACTTTCATCTTTATACCTTTACACAGGCAACTGAATGCTGCAGAAAGCATCACTGGAGAGATTTATTGCGTACCCATGATTCACCAAGCAGCATTTTCAAGTTTTTCACAGATACAGACTTCTAAAGAAGGGCAACAAGGCTTGTGAAGGGTTTGGAGAATATGCCGTATGAGGAAAGACTGAAGGAAATGGAGATATTCTGTTTGGGGAAAAGAAGGCTGAGAGGAGACCTTATTGCTCTCTTCCAATAACTGAAAGGTGCTTACAGAGAGTGCAGGGTTGGCCTCTTCTCACTTGTGACAGGATGAAGAGAAATGGCCTCATGTTGCACCAGGGTAAGTTTAGGTTGGATATCAGGAAACACTTATTTACTGAAAGGGCTGTTAAGCAGTGGAATAGGATCCCCAGGGAGGGCTGCTGAGTCATCATCCCTGGATGCATTTACAAGCTGTTTGGATGTGGTGCTCAGGGATGTGATTTAACAGAAGGTTATTAGCTAGGGTAGCATGGTTAGCTCATGGTTGGACTTGATGTTTAAGGTCTTTTCCAAACTGAGTGATTCTATGATTCTATTAAGTTTGCAGACGACACCAAGTTGGGAGGAAGTGTTGATCTGCCTGAGGGGAGAAGGGCACTACAGGGGGACATGGATAGACTGGATCAATGGGCCAAGGCAAACTGCAAGGCTGCTCTGAGAACCTAAACTTTCCATGCATCACCACATTACTGGGATCCTGACAGCAACCAGGACGGCCCTGAAGCAGCATTCGAACCTGCCCACCAGTAGAGATGAACAGAAAGTGAGGGCATCAGAGCCTTGGATCAGAGCTAAGCCTTTGCCCAATCTGCAGTAGAAATCTGAACAAATTCCATTCCTCAGAAAGTTCTCTTTGCTTTTAACGCATGGAATGAGTAAATGTCATGTCCTGCTTCCTGTTAATATATTTCTGAACTCACTAGATAAGAGCTTTGCATCTAAGTATCCCAGGTTAGCATCAATGCTGCCATGTTTCTGAGTCACTCTGAATCTTTACCTACTCATTGAATTTTAAAACTTGAGGCCTGAGGGAAGGAGAAAAACAGCCACTTTTCTTTCCTCCCTTTCTGGCAAAAAAAAAAAAAAAACCTCAAATACTTCAGTCCAAGAAAGGATTCGTGGCTGTGAAAGAGGTGTAATTTCTAACCAGTCCAAAATTAGAAACAGCACTTTTTGGAGGAAATATTCCTTAGTCTCTGTTCTTCTCCAATTTCCTATGGGCTAGCAATACCTGACTCTGCAGCCAGCTTGCTCACTTCTGTGTATGTGCTTCTACAAGCTCATGCTGCTCTCTAAGCAATGAATGGAGTGCCAAATCTGGGGTTACAAATTCCCCTGGGTGATCAGGTGCCAAAATACTGACATCTTACTGTTGAAAAAACACAGGGTCCTCATGAGCCCTGTTTTCTTTAGTTACTGTACTGAACCAAAAGGTGTTGCTACAGGGTTTTTGTATTATAAAATAAGTAATAGTAAATAGAAGTTAAGACACATCATGAAGAAAAACCAGGAATCAAAGAGAGATTGGTTGCATGCCCTTTTCTCCTTATAGAGAAGAATTAGCAGGAATGTGAGTCTTGCTGATTATTAACATCATATTTCAAATGTAATTTTGAATGTAAGTTCAAATTCAATGAGATAAAGATAAAATTTGTTTTTTTGTTGTTTTTTTTTTTTAAGAGTAAAAATGGGAAAGCATTCATAGAATGGAATAAACATCTTTATTTTTAGAAAATTACTTGCTTCCATGAGATACACAGGTTCTTATCACTGTAATATAAGTCTAACAAAAATTCATACATCTGAACTAGTTGGTGATATATATGCTTGGCACCTACCTTGGTTGCCAATCAGACTTGCAAGCCAGTCAAGATCTTTGTTATCTTACGACCTCTGTAGGCAATTATTTCTGTCTTCACATCCATGTTTCCTATTCTTCAGTGAAGATAGGGTCTGATGGAGTCCAGCTTATATTCTGCTGTGAAAAGAGAAGAAATACTGGTGGGGGAAGGAAAAAAAAGTTTTTGTTGAACAAGGCTCAACAATAGATCTGGTTAAGCCTGAATCTTCCCAGTTTAGCAATGTTCAGCAAAACGCCCCTACTGAAAAAGGCACATGCCAAATAGCAGCCAAATGGAATATAAATGAATCTGCCACCAGATTACTTTATTTGAACAAACAAGATTAAAAGAACAAGAAAAGGATCTTCCTTCTAGCACGTTTGATATATCCTTCATAAGACAAAGTGCTTTGATGCTCTCATAATAGATGCTATTAAAAATACCCATGTCTAATTGCAGTAGTATAAATGGGACAAATTCAGAAATCAAAATTGCATTTATTTTCTCTTTGCTGCAAAGAAAAAAAAAAACACTATTGAAATTGTCTAGTTACTGATCTGTAATATCACTGGCAGCTAAAAGATGTCTGCAGCCAGTGGGGGCAGGACAAGAGAAAATATGACAGTAGAAGCTATGAGTGCAACTTCACAAACTGTAGAGGTCACTGCATAAAGAAGGCTGGAGTCAGTCCTGTAAAGAGGACTTCTGGAAAATAAGAGAAATGAATGCCAAGCTATTCTTCTCACTTGTAGGTTTTTCTTGTGTATTTGCTCTTTTATCCAAGAATTCATTACTTAATAAAATTGTCCTGACTTTCCTATCCATTTCAATATTGTGGATTTTGAGGACAACTTGGAAAACTCTAGGCTGTACAATTAAGAGAGCAAATGAAACAAACAATTCTAGGAGCACATTCAAAGCTTTACGGGGAACATAAGGTCAGTTTTGGTTAACTATTTGGATAAATTTAACCTTTAATGGAATCTAGAACCACAGAAGTATTTCCTTTCTTTAAACATCCTAATGGAAAGAGAATTTAAAAAACCGTCTTGCAATGTAAGCACAAAATCATAGAACTAAATCAACAAATGAGAATATGAAACTCAGAAGTCTATGCTTATTATCCAGGCTAAGAGAAATGCAAAACATATGTATGGCAGAGAAATAAGTGAGAGACCAAATCCTAGCTATAGTTACACTCTTAAAATTTCAGTGATCATATCTGAACTAAACGGTGATTGGTTTCTATAATACTGCTTTAGTCAGTTATGGTGGTGTTTCTGTAGAAGGTTAATATAGTTACAAGTGTATTTCTCTGAACTGGAACCATCTCTGAAATTACAGTTTAATTACAAGTGCTTTAGAATATGAATATTTGCTGCAAATTTTTTTAAAACAAAATATCTTAATAAAAATAGGAACTTGATACAATTTTCACACAGATTTTAAGCGCATGAGACAAAGCCATTATAGAAACATTTTTAAACATGCATGTACAGAAGTCCATTTCTCATTTAACTTTCAAAGTAGGCAAATTATTTCCAACAAAGCACAAAAATAATGATTTTAGATAAAAATCATTCCTCTTATGAATACCTGTGTAGGAGGGTTGTCATGTATGCCATGCTACATGGCATAAAAAGAACAGAAATGAGACTTTCTCACGTGTTTCATGTGTGGTGTTTGCACTGGAGATAGAAGTGGTTTGGGGCAGGAAAAATGAAAATAGGGAAATTTTGGATATTACATTCTCATATGTTGGCAGTTTGAGAAAGAGTCATGATCTGTGTGAGGAACAACCTGTTGTAAACTGGATGACGAAGCAGGAAGACTAGGACTCTAGCAGATCCAAGACCCTCCTCTGCTCAGCCTAGGATCTGAACAGTGGTATAAGTAATTGAAAAGCAGCAATCTGAAAACCTCACTTTCTCTGGTAAAGTAGATCTGCACTGCCCTGAAATGGATCTGACTTTTTTTTCCCCCCCACAGTTCCAGTGCTGGGATTGTTTTGTTGTGGTTGTTTTTTTTTTTTAGAAAAGAAAAAACTTGTGCAGCACCACTCTCTTCAAGTGCTTTAACAAGTAACAATCTATTTTAATAACCCACTTGTGTGGGTGGCAGCTATTGCTGCTATTTGCTCATGTCTACCATGCTCTCTCTCATTTTCTCTCTTCCTCCTTAGGTTTGATGAGGTTCTTATTCCTTGATATAAATATATAGGAGAACAAAAAGGCTTTGCGATGATATGAGCTTCCGAAGAAACCTTAGACTTTGGGTTTCCACAGAGACCTCTTCTGTCCTCAGGTAATTTGGAAGTGTAAATGTATTACAGTGCCACATATATTATTACTGAATTCATCCTTGTGAATTATGTGGTAGGTCCTTTTTCCTGCTCTCTTAAGTGGGAATAAAAAAGAAATTACTAACAACTGAATCTCAGCTTTGAAAAGACTGAAGGGGTTTATTCAGAAGAAAAAATGCAGTTTGAAGAACTAATCATACCTACTTTCTTTTCCTCTTCATTTTAAACTTCTGTTCTCCATCTGGTAGAGCTATACAAGACTTTTCGAGGTGGAAAGAGAAGGGTCCTGCCAGGCTCAGCTGTTGGCCAGACATGTGAGCTAAGAGGATCTGCAAAAGCACCTGCTTGACTCCATCTTGAGCATAACCTCAGAGAACAGCACTTGGGCTTGATGTCCTTTATTCACAGAGGGAAAATATGGAATATCTGCAAACTGTCAGAGTGAAATTCCATCTGTATTTTCATATTCACAGTGCTATTTGAATTGAGGAAAAAAAAAAGTATGTGTCAAATTAGAGCTCTTATTTATTCCATAGGACTAATGGAATATGAAATAATAATACTCCACCACAGAGTTAACAGTGAATAAGCAATAATTAATGGATTGTATTAACCTGTTTCTACAGTCTTGATGACAGGACTGGGCCTGGAATAATGGAAAGCTATTTTTTTAAAACATTACCAAGCATGTGCCATTCTCTTTTTCAGTTGAAAGCTACCAAATGTGAAACTGGACATTGAAAAGCTCCAGGGTAATTTGATCAAAGAGAGAGAGGGAAGGAGGAAAGCTCAAGATGACCAGCTTCTAATACTTTACTTCCCCAGCAGATAATGTTGCTTGCACTAGTAAGAAATTATTAACCGGAACAATGAGCTCTAAAAGGAAAGTCATTACTTCCATGTATCATCTTTTCCTTTTAAAAGATGAAACTGGATTCCTAAAAAAAAATAAAAACTAAAAACATTAAAAAAAACTTCTGATTTTTCTCATCCTTCCATCTCCTTGTATAAATACAAAAGGTAAGGAAAAGATAGATAATACTTGACAGAAAATTTCTGAAGCACTGATTGATTTGCAAAGTGAGATGCAGCGTCCTTTTTGCTTTCCTGCAGGATTTAAGCACCTAATATGAAAGTTCTGAAAATTTTTATGCTTTATACTTTTTTTAAGTACTCTTTATACTCTTTTCTCAATTTAATAATCAATATCATTAGGTGAAATATTTAGTGCTGTATCTGTCTTTCGCTAAAAATCTGAGAACTTATCAAAATCTTTGATAACACAAAAGACACTCAAGGCTCATCATCTTTTATGGAAGGCAGAGAATCTAAAATATTGCGTTAGTAAATAAATGAAAGCTATCAAACTTTCTTGTCAAAAATAAACTTATTTTTGACTGGGAAAAAACATACTGTTTCTCCTTCTTTGTAATAGTTTCTGGCGATTGCCATTTCTTGTCCTTTTGTAGCCACGATGATCTCTTTAAGAGCTCCTGATTCTCATCTGTCAGACCTATCTGCTTGTCATTATGATCTTACAGTATGCACAGGTTATATTAACCATTCAGCCCCTAACAACTTTTCAGGTCAAGACTGAAAACGAAGACTTGGACTGGTTTAAACATTATTTGTTCAAATAGGTCTCCACTGTTTTTCATATATTTATTCACATCTCCCACATTATCTACTCATCCCAGGAGTGTACTAAAACTCAGACAAATAACCCAATTGTTTATGCTGCTAAAATATGACCATTTGTTCAAATTACGTCAGTCTTATTCCCTTACTGAGAGCAGGTACACTTCACCACTAATTGAAGTAAAATGTTGAGCTGACCTTTTAATTCAGAGTTTTTCCCGCTTTTTGCTTTCTGGCTTGCTTTTGAAGTAGGTAATGATATTTTATTTATTTTCTTGTTTTTAATTAAAAATTATTCTGGAATGATTTTAGGTGCAGGGAATTCAACTCCAACCACAGAAGTATTTATAAGAAGTGGACCTGTTATCCTTGTAAGGTTTTATCTTTTTCTACGTGATACACTAAAGAAAACTTATTTCAGAAGGGCAGATATTTTTATATAACAGATAAGAAGTGTCATCACATAGGTTTAATGATAAACGCTGTCATGATTTTTTTCTTTTTTTTTTTTTTTTTAAGTATTTTTAACAGAAAGTCAGAAATGGAGCAATTACCTTTCAACTGCTTTAAGGCTTTACTGAAATGAATCTTACACCCATCTAGCCCTAGAGATTTGCTTTTGCTGGAATCTCAAACAGATAGGAAGCAGCAGCAGACTAAAAAAAAAAAAAAAAAAGGAGGGAAAAAAGGATTTACAATTATGAAAGCAGGGGACTCTACTTTACTGCTGATGCAATTGAGATGAGCTCTGTTTATCCAGGTATAATAGATAATACTGTAAAAAAAAAAAAATATTTAATGGCTGCTTTAATTTCAGTGCTCCTGAGGGCTCACTGCGTAAGCTGAGGGGACATAATCAGGTTTACAGCTATTTTTTTCCATAGAATTTCCAGCTTGTGCTTTTCATTAAGAACTTTGTTATCTTCAAAGTAACACATTAAACTCCCTTCTTACTGTAGCAACCTCTTCCTGTAGGTTCTGCTTGCTTTTATTTTTAATGAAGATATTCTAATACAGTGCAATCAATTAAAAGATGCATGCACCTTCAATCTCTTCTCTGATGTGAAGATCTGGCACAATATTTAATTACCACTTTCTCAACTTACAATGAAATATTTCACGTTATTTCATTCTTCTTGTTCACAATCTAGTCAGTTAATTTTTCAGAATATGTTGACTTTGTTTTCCTCTTTTGTCAAAGGGAACTGGATTTTGTTTTATAGCAACATCCTCACACAAATCAAGTCATCTAACATGATGCTAGAAAAAGATTCTAACATAAAGCATGACGTCACTGTAAGCAAATAAGGAAGCATTCAGCATGAGTATGTGGGCAGGATAAGTTCAAAAGTGGTCTGTTTACCATCTTTTTTTTCCTTTTAATTTCTTTGTCTTAAATTCTATAAACACAACTCTTTTTAGTTTTACAGTCAATAACCGTTTAGATTTTTAGTACAATCCATTGAAAACTGTTTTTCAGAAGCATTTACATGTAGGAGCATTGGTTTCACAGAAAGAGATCTAAGAGGTTGACTAGGAGACTAAATGAGAGTCAATAATGTTACACTTGTGAGAAAGACAACATCTATACTTGAATGCAGAAACAGAAACACAGCACATAAAAACCACTGAGATAACTCTTCACTACTCAGAACAGGTAAGGCTTCAGTAGGACTGCTGCAGACAGCCTTGGGTACTGCCTTTTGAGAAGCAATTTAATTTAATTTTCAGAAGGATTTACTTGCTGTTAGAAAGGTAAAACAAGGTTAATAGTTCAGAAATTGTGATGTAAAAGGAAAACCTGAAGTTGTATCTCCTATACCTGTAATGATCAGAAATAATCAGAAAGTTCAATGCAATGGAATGGTGATACAGCAGGTGTAATAACAAAGGAAGCAGAACAATGGAAAAGCATTACAAATGAAAAGTGCTCACCCATCTCTGAAGACCTTGGCTCATAGAAAACTCCACAAGGAAAGGATCTCTGATTAGAGGTCCTTCCCTAGTACGTCAGCCCTCAAATGAGGTCTAAGAGAGGTGCAGCCAGGCTCCATTCTTTCTGGTCACACAGCTGAATTGACTCCACCTGTGCTCCCAGGGCTGACCCAGTCCTTTCCCCAGGTATTCAATCAGTGGTTCAGGCTGTGACTCAACACTTACCATACAATACCTTTTAGGAGCGATTACACCACCAAATATCTTTGGCGATCTTCTTAGAACCAGGGATCACATTTACCCAGCACATTAATCATCAAAGAAACAGGCTCTGCCTTGATGCACATGAATGGGCCAGACAACTTTTTAACATTTGTTTATCCTTGATATTCTAAGAAACTATCCTTTTTTACCCTAAATTCTCCACGTCTAATACCCTAGTAGAAGAAAAGGGAGAGCACAGCAATCTGAAGCAAACTCAATGCAGGGGAGAGCTTCCACTGGAAGGAAGAAACACTTGTTGGAGGGTTGCAGCTATGAGCAGTATAATGAGCTGTCACCACCTATCAGCTGTCGCATCACTGTTAGGCCTTCAGGGATTGTGTCAGGTTATATTGTTTTCCTCAGCTAAAGCAAGTTAAAGCCGATGTAATAAATATACTGACCAGGTCTGCTTAAAATAAAACCCAGAAATATTGCTCAATATGTCTGAGACCAAGTCAGACTGCTCTCTGGAGCTGTGTTTGCTAGTGATCAGTTCCTAATGAACAGTACAGGTGAAAGATGAATGAAAACATCCCATTAATACAGGTAAAATGTCACAATGGTTTTTCTGACGTTCATCATCAAGCCATCTTTCAGGGTGTGAATCCCCATTTAGTCTCACTTCTAACAATAATGCAGTAATATTCCTTACAGTAGTTCTTTAAGGAAATCATTCCCTGTGCCTGTTAGTGGAAAAAAATAACACATATCTAGTAATGTGGCCTTTATCAATTTTTTGTTGTTTTCTTCTTTTCTATTTCCAGGAAGCTAGAGAGGCAAAGAACTGCATGGCATGTAGCAAATATACATATATACACACATATATATGTATATATACATATACATACACTAATCAAGCCTCTTTTAATATCTTGGTTTAGAAAAAAACTATTAGCATTTTCTACTGCAAAAGTTTTCAAAGTTCCGATATTCTCACATAGCAAGTTACATAGCAAGATCCCGGGAACTTATTTTAAACCTCCCAATAGAGGCTTTAAGACTCTCACAGATGGAAACTTTTCCCTATTACAGAAACTGTATTTCTTAGCAGACAGGCGGAGTGTCTCATCACCTGTGGAGTTAGCAGCTGGGGCAAGACTAATTAGCAAAACTGAGAGGGTTGTGTCTAAGACTCCAAAACTGGGAGAAAAAATATCCTCCTTCTTAGACCAGACTTCAAGGAGAGCATAAATAATTTTGTTTATATATATATATATATCTCAATATATATACACATACATGCACACACGCACACACACAAGGGCATTAATTTCAGAGCAACCTATGTATATATGACTAAAACTGAAGTTTTCACTCGCCTATTCCAAGATACATATATATATCAGCTGATATGGAGGAACAGCTGAGTGCAAGTGACAGTCAAGTACATCAAAGTTAGAAATGAGCTAAAATATTTTCTTCAGGACAGTTCTCATTTACTTACAGAAACTCAAGAGCTACTTATGTCAGAAAACCACAAGTTCTAATGTGAGTTATCTATGGCTACATCTATCAGCTTGATATACACTTTAATTTAGGAGCTGAATTTTAACTCATATTTCTTGAAACATAGGACTGAATTTCACCATTTGTTAAAAGGACAGTTAATCTAAGGAAGGTGAAGACCTTCATAGCCTTTTTCAGAACAGGTACACATCTATCTAGTAGAAAGATTTGACTGTGAAATTAATGCTTAGAATATCTGAATAGCTTTCTTACATAAAATAAGTGCCTGTTTTGCATTATATTATATATATGTATTTAGATCTGATATAATCATGATATCCTTGGCTGTAGCAATTTTGTTCTTGGACAGATCTACCTGAGTTCAGGGAACTGGGTTGCTGGCATAATCCTACTGCTTAGCCACTCCAAAGCCACAGCAATGGTGATGCAGCATAGGTAAGTCCTGATAGCAGTGGTGCAGCTTCTGCTGGTGCAACAAATGCTCTGGGGGAGGGAACTGGCAAGAACAGTGTTTGCAATGTGGACAAGAGGACAAGGAGAACTGACAAGGATCCAGAAATGGAGAGTTCCTGTGGCATGGGAGGATTCCCGCAGACAGGAAGATTGTGTTAAGAGGTGTTAAGAGGAAAAGCTTCTGAATGATGAAGAGACCCACTGTGGAGAAATTATGTCCTGCTGTGGGGACATCTAGTTCAGCAACAAGTGGGCTGTCAGCCCTTTTTGCTTGTCAACTGGAGTGAATGAGGTTCTTCTAAACCTGCAACCTGGTAATTACAGCTACCACTGTAACTTAGAGAAGTTCCTAGACTGTCTCAGTATGGTAATAGTAGGAGGCTGCTTCACAGTTCCAGGAGCTAGAGCACAGAATTCTATTCACCATCTCTGGATTTTGTTTAGCTATCTCGGTTTTACTTTGTTTCATTCCTGCATAGGGTTCTGGAGAAAAGAATGGTTCAGGCACGCTGACTTTTGGTCACCTGCTCACTGATGTTTGCTTTCTTTTAACCACTCCAGGCAATCCCAGATGGTACTCCACCAGGGCAGGCATAGTCCTAGAGGACTTTTTCTCTTGTTGCCATAAAAATCCTTCTGCTCTTTCACTGAGAAAACTGATTAGGAAGCTAATAGAACTGGAAAAAGCAAACCTTGTGTGAGGGAGGAACTGCACTCCTCACTTTGAACAGACTTTTTAGCTCATAAGGTCCAATGGATATGCTGCTCTGTTAGGCTGTGAAATAGCTTCTCGAGGGAAGGAACAGAAATCTTATTGCATGAAATTTTTTTTAAATTGAACTGAGTGGAGCACTTATATACCACTGGGAACAATTTTATGTGGGTGAAGGCATAAGTAAGATGAACTTCAAGGTTCTTTCCATATAGTCAGCCTGTGGCTCTCGTAAGCAAAGGCACTTGTGAGGAAGCTTAGTGAGGAAGCTTAGTAGTGGTGTACAAATACTGCATGTATGTACAACTTACAGAATTGGGAAAGTAACCTTTCAGCACAGAATAATACAATGCAAATGGAGGAAAGAGATGTATGCTTGCTATTCAAAAGTGATGCAGTCCTGGGAAATAGTCAAAGAGCCTCAAAGGATTTAAAGTAAAATCTGATGAGTATGTAAGCTAGCTGCAGGGATGTCCACATGTAAGAGGAACTCGTTCAGTGCAAAGGCATGGTTTAGAATTACTGCTTTCTATCTTCCCAGTCAGATGCTACTCAGTAGGTATTTATTGGTTTGTAAGTTCGAGGTCTTTTTAAAATCTCAAGATTTTAAGTACACAAGAGCATTGTTTTTGTTACCAATGGCAGCTGCATGAAAGCACAGAATCGTTTATATTGGAAAATCATCAAGTCTAACCATTATTCTACAATGTATTTTCCCTGATGTAATACACTGTTTCCAAAATGCTTAGCAAAGAAATTAAAACATACTACTTGACTTTTAATATATCAATATACAGTATGATTATAAACAAGAAGCCATAGTGTATCATGGTGAGGGAGTTCCCATTGCCATCTGTGGGGGAGAACTTAACCTCTGGGATGCTGAAGACAATATACTGCTTTAAATACCTTTGAAATGACCGCTGTTTCCTTTGAGCCAGATTGCTGCTTTTTAATATCTCCAAGCTCCTCTTACTGTTGGATTCCTTTCATTTATCCTTGATCCATACATTATGTCACCTTCAGCTCACAGCATCAAATTCAGAAGTGCTGACAAAGAAGAGGAGAGAAATCAGATATCAGTATACTGCCAGGCACGTGAAAGAGTGAAACATAAAGAAAACTTTATTTAAGATTCTTGGCCAGAAATCTTTACTTGCAGACACATCCAGTTGTAAACATAACATGCAGTGTATGTGATCCTTCTACAAGCTCTCTGTATCATTAACTAAAATGAACTTACAGAATGTTTCATTTCTGTTAGGAAATAATATGGAAAAGGAGCAGGGAATAATCCTCTTAATACCAGTATTCCCTGGGCAGATGCAACTGTAGGCCCCACTACATGGAGAACCTGGTGGACTGCTTTCTGCTAATGTCTCTAACTGCAGGAGTCATTTTATAAAGCAGTTTTATAATCTGTATTTTTTCTTTATCTGGAAACCACATAAGTTAATAATCTTGTTGGATTTAGTGAGTTTTTAAGCAAATTACCACGTACTTTGTGAGAAAATCTACAGCTTCCCCATAGAACCAGGGCAATGCCAACATAATTAAATGATGAATGATGGTGAAAGATTTCTGTGTTATTAACACATCAATGTGTATGAGTGTCATGACAAAACAACAACAACAACAAAACAAACCATTTTATTCACAAAACAACTTGCAGTGCAAATCTCACTTCTACAGCATTCCTGCTGAATTATCTGTTACAAATTAGCTCATTTTAAAATTGGTGAAGTATGCAGAATGCTGCATTCCCTCTGGACTCAGAGCTCTACACTTTCTGTCTCATAAGGGATAAAAAAAGTAATTAATGAAGATCACCCTTTCCCAGACGAGTTCTGTGGACTGTTCAACCACTCATTTACAATTTAAACCCAGGTTCCCCATTGCGATAGGTTTTTAGGGCTAACTGGAGACTAATAAAATGGTTATAATACATTCATTACTTTTGGAAAACTAGAAAACATTATTTCAATTGTATGATGTAATTGAGACAATTATTTCCTTAAAATGTAAAGTTGAGTGATAAGTAATACTGTGGTGTATTACCAGCTGTTACCTTTTAAACTTTCCACAGCTATGGAAACAGATTTTGTAATGCTTCTTTGAGAATTATTTTTTGAAGTTTAAGCATCAGATAAAGTGTAGAAAGGGATAAAGAATCATGTTTAAAATGACAAGTTGTTAACAATCTAATTGCACGTGTTTGCTTTTGGAAACATTATAATGAGGTCAACCAATACTATTATTCATTCATACTGAAGCTATCTTAAAACAACAGATTTTTCCCACTCCTCCTTGTGTGGCTTTTTTGCTATTGCTTTGTATAGTGAAAGCAGTAAATTCTGCTTAGTGTTGAAGACTCAGTTCATGTTCAAAGGATCACTTTTTGTGTGTGTGTAAATGGGTGAACTGACAACAGTTTAGCTCTGCTCATTTAAACCACCTGAGATTCTGTTTTTTGTCGTGGCCTCTTTCCACCTCTTTCTATCCATTTCAAACTGTGCTGCTGAAAAAGCACTGTGGTCTAGATCTGCAAAGCTATTTTCGTGCCTGTGTTTCTTTGAAATCAATGTGATTTACGTTCCAAACTGCCTTTGAGCAGCAGTTTGAAGGATACAGTAATGTGAAGGTGCACACAAAGTGAAACGATCCTAATTTAAATTTTAATGTGGTTGCTGTCAGTCCTTTAGGAAAAGAAAAAAAAGAGAAAAAAAAAAGCATTTCAGAAGTCTTGAAAAATGCTTTATTTCTTGTGGATCCTTCCTCCCTGATACTTTTAACTATTGTACAAAGAGCTCCCAGGTGATCCCCTGTCATTTCTAGCTCTGAGTCTGGGTGCGTGTGTATGTCAATACCTCAAGCTTGCTTTGCCTGAGCTGTAATATCTACCCTTTGTGGTTCACTGAAATGCTGTGTGCTATGGTGATGATAACATACAAGTCAGTAGAATTCAGCAGGGATCATCCTACATACAAAAAAGAGATCAGAACAGAGCCAATTTAGCTTACATTTCAAATGAAGAAGTTAAACTCATGATACACTGTTATTTTTTACCAATTTCCAGTATCTCCAATTCACCACTTTTGGGTAAAGTGTTTCATTAAGAAAGGATGAAATGCAGCAGGTAATGAAAACATAAAAGTATTATGTAAGTGCTTATTATTACTCACCTACAGAGATAAGTGAAATGCATCGTGTACTGCTAACAAAAATTGCATTGGTATTTTCTTGGAAGATTATTTCTACTTCGATATGATAGGAAATCTATAAACTGCATATAAATGTATATATATAATTTTTACATATTGCAGCGCAGCCTGCAAATCTTGGGAAATTATTACACAAGGTATAGTGTAAAAGTACCATGCAGGTCACACACACCAGGCTGCCCAGGGCCCCATCCAATTTCACCTTGAACACCTCCAGGGACAGGGCACCCACAGCCTCTCTGGGCAGCCTGTTCCAGCACCTCACCACTCTCTCTGTAAAGGACTTCCCCCTGACATCTAACCTAAATCTTCCCTCCCTCAACTTAAAACCATTTCCCCTTGTCCTGCTGTTATCAACCCTTTCAAAGAGTTGAATCCCCTACTGATTCAGTAGAATCTCTGAAAACCATCAGATGGCTGTAATGCGCAGATACAAAATATGAGTCATTCCATAAACATCACATTTAAATTAGTCCTTTCTATGAGAATGATGCGTTACTGAAGATCTCTTGTATGAAAGTTTCCCCCCTTTTTTAAAGAATTCTACTTGCTGTGGATCACATTTGACTTTCTCTCCATAAATTGTTGTAGGACAGTGGGATAAAGATGGTGAATTGGACATTGACATGAACTCGGAAGTAGATGGTAAAGTATTATTCTTAAGTGTTTGAGACATAATTTTAAACAGACAGGCACTGGAACGCTCCTTTCACAAATTCACTTAGGGTTGTAGGCAAAATGGAAGAATTTTATCTGGTTTTGTTTTTTTGCTTTTTTTTTTAATAATCAAAAAGTTCTGCCATCTACAGTAAAACCCATTTATGCTAATTATCTTGAGAACTAAGTTTACAATGTTGTAATCATCAATTTTGCATTTATCTCAAAAATGTGTGAGTATATGCTATAAGCTGTATTCATTTCATATTAATCGTGAAATCATATAAATGGGAAAAAAAAAGAGGCAACCTTTTTTTTTTCTTCTGATCTATTCAGGAGTTTGTCAGTCAATTTCCTTGTTCACACTGTCTTATAATGTTGAAGGCAGAGAAACATGAGTACCAGCTAGTATACTGCAAGCTTAAGCAATAGAGAGATTCTACAGTTTCTTTTCTAGAAGAAATTTCTTGATGCTACATTTTTAATTGAGTCATATAAAACCCTATTAGAAATATTTGAAACACAAAGATAATAATGATGCAAAATGTATGTTACCCAAGAGTTTCATTATGATGTCTCTGTATTTCTCTTTGATTTGAGCAACTTCATTGCTCTACAATCTCCTTAACAGGCTCTGTTCAACTCAGGGGTTTGTTCTTCACTGTTGCACATCCTTAATATCTCTACCCACATTTTTTGCCAGCTGTAATTTCCAGACACCATCCCTTCCATAGATATAATGTACTGCAGTGTGAGGAAGTGTGTGGGTCTGGTGCATGCAGGATGAAAACTGGCAAAGGGTTAACTAGGAAATTACACATTTCTATCATTTAGTGGCAGCTGCTCAGAGAGTATTCTTTGTGACTCTGCTTTGATAAAATAAGGCATTTGCTCATGTAGCTATTTAGCCTCAAATTAGAAGGATTACTGCATATCCTTACTTGTGTTCCTCTTCAATGAAATGTTATAACCATCTACCTAAATTGATTTTGAATTGGTCTGCTTAAGGCCACCGAAAGACAATCCCTGTTAAGCTGGTTTATCCCCTGCTTAGTCAATTTAGTGTAATTTTGTAATCTCCTGATGCAAGCTGAGAAAGTTTTAATGAAAGATTAAACTGGAGTAAGTGAAAATATAAGGAAAGGTTTGCAGCAACTGAACTGGAACAATCTAAAATCAGATATCTTCTTGAATCCAGGGCTGAGGCACAGAGCCTCTGAAGCTGTAATACACAGGCAATCACAGAGTCAGTTTAAAGACATCTATGGAGACGTGTACTATTTCTTTAAAAGTTGAGAAAACAGGCAGAAAAAGCCCTGGGGTAGACATGGTAGTAAATTAAGTGAGGGAAAAGAGGCTTTAGGGCTAATAACTGTTTTCTGTACTCTAATAATGGTCTTTGAGAGTGCTGGGAGAAATGCTTTCGGTGATTTTTTACAGCTGCTGCAGGAGAGCATTCATCCTGAAACTGCAAAGTGCTCTGTTCAAACTGAGTCCTGAGCATCAACTCAACATTGTTTTCAGCCTTTGGTTTGTGAATATGAAGGTCAAAGGCTTGCTTAAACAAATAATTTTTTAGAAGGGTAAGCCTGATTCTTTCTTAGTCAGAGATGTCAGGGCTTGTATCTAAAAATAAGCATTTTGAGAGAGCGCACCAGTGCTAAGCCTGTTTCTACATTTAACTTTCCTATGCAATAGATGTAAAGGCTGGAGCCTTACTGGTTTCTTAGAGTAGGAGCAGCCCAGGATCTTCCATAGACTGCACTCAGTGACACTTACTTCTGGTTCTGGAATATGGTTGCAGGGCCACCCAGGAGCAGAGGTGAAAATCATCAGAAAAATTGTATTTTGAAATAGGTAACAAAGATCAATGTATTTATTTTTAAATAATTAATACATTTAGGCTTTCGTATTTACATAGAACTTTTGTCAAGAGTTGTCAGTGTATTGCCTGCTCCCTCAGTGGTGCCAAAGCCAGCAGCCTGTGCAGGCAGCTGTGGGGAGGGCAAGTGCCGGCACTGCCATGGCTCTTAGCATGGAACAGAACAGGTTTTGAGCTGATTACATGGCAGTTGCCAAGCTGCTACAGCTTTTGTAACTCTTCTGCCCTATATCATCTGTCCTCTGATGGATCCCTGGGTCCACATTTCTTTCCAGAGGCTAGAAGCTGCTGGAGAACTGCCAGCAAAAGGAAAACCTTACATTGTGTTGTATCCTTTGCAATTAAAAGCCATAAAATCAGGCTTCATACACTGTGTCATTTAAGACTGAAGCTGAAGAGAGCCTGAAGATATGAGTTGGCTTTAAACCCATGTGGAATCTAGTAACAAGAGTTAGCACATCTAAATCTCTCAAAGCTTTGTGGTCCACACTTCTAGTTTTTCTTGGTTTTAAATCTTCATACAAGAACCTCTGTAAGCACCAGCTCTACAGTCCCTTCATCTTAGATTTATATTTTGCCACAGACTGCTTCTAAGTACATCATGCTTGGCACCATTCTATTTTTAAGAATAACACTTCATTTCCTCGATTTACAAAAAACAATGCTCTGGCATTTTTCCATTAAGTTATTAGGATAGTTGTTAGTATTTTTTTGCAGGTCACAGCAAATCTGATTCCACATAACGTAAATGGCATTTGCCAGACTGGAAGACAAACTCTGACCTTCTTTTGTGGTCAACAGGTAGGCACATTCAACGACAGAAATTGGCCTATGGTTTCTCCAGGGCTGGTCCTAGTACAGTTTAGGCATGTCTCTGTGACTAGCATGAGAACTCTGTGTCCCAAGGGCATACACATCAAGAGTTTAGAGAAGAAAAGTTACTGAGGAGACAATAGTGTATCCAGGAGCCTCTCCTCAGGCACACATCAAAGTTTGACAGCAAGCCCCCAGGGACCCTCTGGGAGGACACTAACAGAAAAAAGACCAGAACATCTGAACCTTGATTAGAGACTCTGCTCAGTGCAGAAGCATTACTTTGAGACAGGTAAGTCACAGTATCATGATAGGGGTAAGCAGAGATGAGAACTGAAGCAAGTTCCGGTCTCCCTACATAATCAGCACAATAACTTTTCAGAAAGACAGACTCAGGGTACAGGATGATGAAGTCCTTTCCTCTGTTATTTTCTTGTTTGTAGAAGGCGTTGCACCCTTATGTTCTCTGTGGGGTTGCTTACATGCACTGTGTTTAAAAAAAAAAACAGTGAGGAGATAAATCAGTAGCTACTTCCCTCACAATTTGTTTCCTAGTATTCACAGTTGTGCAAATCATCTCAGCATGTATTTTTTCATTTGAAAGAGGAACATCTTTGTGTTTCTGTAACATCTTGTACTTTTCTTGTCTTGTTCTAGATAGTATAATTCTGTCAACAGTGGTCTTGCATATTCTTCTCTCTCTAAGATCTCACACTTTCTTTACTTCTGCCAATTTGCCTCTCTGTTTCAGCAGAGCAATCTTCCCTTGCAATTCCCTTGCAATCTTCCTTTCCCTTCCCTTTTGTTTCAAAATAGTCTCACATTACTACTTTTGAACACTTACTTATATTCAGTCCTCCAGATACACTGCAGTCTCCCTCTCTTTCTTCTGAAACTCTTCAGACATTTAAAATATCATGTCAAACAGATCAGTTGATATAGTTGCTTTGTTTTTCATCCCTAGGACTTTGATGAATGCTACTGTCTCTGTACTCTAATCATCCTCCTGTCCCCGGTCTGGGGCTTCTCCTCAACACCTTTCACCTGTTGGCTGTTCTGTTCAGTTCTTGATGACCTTTCTCATTGCTGTAGTACTCTGTGTTTATGAGTTTCAAGCTAAGAACATGATTACTGCAATTATTTAATAATTGGAACCTAAAACTTGTGCCCTAAATTCCTTTTCTGTCCATATAAAGTCTTACTTGTCCAGTGTATTTCCTACTGGTCAAGTAGTTACACTACAAATCTCTCTCTCTTCCTTTATTTAAACCTTATCTTTACAGAAGAATCCTAGATTTTTCTTCCAACCTTCAAGACATTTTAAACATCTGTTTCTTGCTGCTTATACTCTGTCATCTTCTCGTACGTACTTTCATTCTGACCTATTCTGCCAATTAGTCAAACTTTGAATGCTTATTTGGTGTTTGACTGCACAAATAAACCAGATTTTCAACATTCAGAAAATGTATATACACATAGTAACTCCTCTAAGTATATGAATGCTTTGCTGTTACTTTTGTCTTTTGCTGTTCCTTAATGCTTACTGAACTTTCTGTTTAAATAAACAAATCAAGTTAAGGTGGATAAATCCTCAGAACAGTTACAAATCTGTTACATCCCGCAATCCAACAGAATCTTTCTAATCTTTTCCCATATCTTCTTACAAAATAATTTAAACTTTATATCTTTTGGGAGCACAAACATATGTGAATATGTTTCTACTCCAACCCACAATTTAGATGTACATTAAGTAACTAATTTAACAATTAACCTTAACTGTGTTAGCAAATGTCTTAAAATTGATACCTCTTCCCCCCTTAGCTCCCACCCCCCCCGGTAAGAAATTCATGTCATACATTATCTAAATAAATTAGAAAATGAAAATTACAGTGTTGGCTGTAAGCCTTTTAAGTTCATCCTATTAAAATTTCCAGGGATATAAATGCAACATCTCTGTAACTCAAAGATATTTACTCTCTGTTTCTCTGGAATTTGAAAAATAATTTAAAGCAGAGGAATGCATATGAAACAAGGCAACCAGCCACTGGGATTACACTAATTAAATTAATTTAAGATAGGCTCACATCTTCGTGTTCTGAAAATTTACTTATTAATTAATTCAGCTATCATACAGAAAGCTTTGACACAATACTTAAATAATTACAGTACTATAGTGTTTCATCCACAACAAAATAACTTATGAAGAGCCTATTAAAAGATAGTGATAGGTCTTTTCTACCCATAAATAGTACTCAAGAAAGAACATAAATGCTAAACAAAGATACCTAAAAGAAAGTATATAAATCAAGCAGAATTAATAAAGCAAACCAAATGTCAGAGAACATAGCCTTGAGGTAAAATCTTTACCATTGCCTGAAAAATGAGACAAGCTTTCAACATTTTTAATAATGCCTTTGGGTGTTCACTGCAGCCCTGCAAGATCACTTCTCACCAAAATTTCACTTTCAGGATGCACAACAGGTTTTGATAATTTGCTGTCTTTTGTCTTTCAGCCAAGGACATTTTCTTGATCAAGAACCCCTCAGAGTTCAGTAGGGATTTGAAGAGCACCACAGTGGAATGACTTGGATTGTGATACGAAACATCTCCAGATAGATTGAGTGATCATCTGAGGACTGTGAGCTGGATATATCTGCTAGTCCAGAACTTGTGCTGCACACATCATATCACCAGCAAATAGCTGGACTGACCTGAGGACTCTGAGAGAGAAGTTGAGCTAATAAAACATCTGTGATTAAGCCCACTGGAAGCATGCCCAGCTCACTTGTATACTGAAGTGAAGCAGTACAGCCTCCATCAAAAGACATTTTCACATCTCGCCTGCAAGGTGCCCTCACAGCTCTACCTCTCTGTTTTCCCTTCAGGAAAGTCTGCACCTGTCTGGAGACAAGGAAGAATAGATACTTTGAGAATGAAGTTCACAGCAGGCTGGTCGAAGGGCTCAAAAAATGGTTGATACAGGTTGCAAACCAGGAAATCTTATTGGTGAACTAACCCGATTTTCACTGTAGAGCTTCTCCATAGTGAGCTTTAGCACAGATGGGTGCTTGTGCCTGTTTTTCTTGCTCATGTCAATGAAATTCACTTTTCAAAAAGCACCACCATCAGTAACTTCAAGGAATGGATGCCAATTTAACTTCCAGTAAGCCTGTAGTAATTTCTGAATTTAAGCTCACAGCTGCTCCTCCAAATAAAATGGTACGCAGTACCACTCAAGAATGCAGGACTGTTTTCTAGAACTGATTATTTCTACAGTATCTAAGTCAATGCAAAAATAAATAAATAAATAGATAGATAGATAGATAAATAAATTAATTGACTTCCCATGTAAATAAAGACTTGTTGTGAAAACATCGTCTGTAGAATTTAAGTAGTCCTACTGTTTTACATCATTTATCAGTGAGACTGAGTGCACACTTAGCAGGTTTGCACATGACACCAAGCTGCACAGTGCAGTTGATACAATAGAAGAAAAGGATGCCATCTAAAAGTATCTGGACAAGCTTGAAAAGTGGGCCCACAAGAACTTAATGAAATCCAGCAAGGACAAATGTAAGGCTGAGAGAAGAACTCATTGATAACAGCCCTCTAGAGAAGGACTTGTGGGCTCTGGTAGATGAAAAGTTGGATACGAGACAGCTTGATTCCTTGCAAATCAAATAGCTAGAGGATCAGAGATCTCCAACTTCAGGAATAAGAGTGCAGAGCTAAATGTAAGCGTTGGCTACTGATGAGACAAATACATTCTGTTTAAAAACATATTGTAGCATGTATTTTTACTTATTGCTGGAATATCTTTGAAAGAGAAGGTTGTATTTTCTCCGATGTTGGTTCTTATGCTTTTCTGCAGATACTGTGCGTGCACTTATTACACAAGAAATAGAACCTCTTGCATTTCAGAAACTCACTTTGAATCCAATGAACATTGCACTAGATTCTAAAAGAGCATTATTATTTTGAAGGCAAGTTATAATTCTGAACTGGCACAATACCTGCTGCTTCTCAAATTGTCATTAGCATTTATGCTTTCTCAATTAATACAATAATTTCAGAAGCACATTATTACAGCTTTTGCATAAAAGTTGTGAATAAACTGAATATATTTTGCTTTTGCCTTTATTTTTCTCTATAAACACAAGAAAGCTTGACATCTAGCCACACTGATAATTTGGCAAGCTTGAAAAGAAAATTAAGTGCTTATTTTTTTAATACGGCAAATATAAAAGAGAAATGTTATTTCTCAAAATGAAGTTCAGGAGAAAAAAAAACAACAACAACAAAGTTTAAATGAATAAATGATGTGTTTAATATCTTTCTGATGTAGAAAAACACCACCAAACAACATGGTGTCCTATTAGCGTAATAAACTAGGCAAATAAATAAATAAATATCCCAGAAAAAACAAACAGCGGAAAAATCTTTAACATTTTTATATTATATATTCTTATATAATTATTACTCCCACATGCTCCATGTATAGGAAAACTTACCTGCTTGATGTAGGAAAATTACATTTTGCATTTTACTTTCAAAAGTTTAATTCCCAAAGGAACTCACATACAATTTGGAACAACATTTCTCAGACTGGAAAAATTAAATTTTCTGCTTTTGTTGTTATTGTTTTGTTTTGTTTGTTTTTAGGAGAACCTTTCTGGTTTTGGTTTCAGTAATGCATCTCTACCCCACGTGTACTAATTGATGCTAGTCTGCTGGCTTGAAAAAACAAACAAACAAGCAAACAAACAAACACAACTAAAACTAGTAGCATTTGAACTACCTAACCTTGGATATATATACTTGAGGCTAATAATTGTTCATGTAAAAAAGCAGCCTAGTCTTCTCAAATGTTCGATAAATGCTGATCCACAGCTGAATTTATGCTGTCAAACTTTCACCAGTGATCTTGGTTGCTTGTTTCTGTATTTTTTTGTATACATGTGCAAAGTTCAGGTCATACCTCATGTTTCCTGTCATTTGAAATGACATTCGTTGAAATTCGACTGGCAGTGACCTTGGAATATCTAAGCATAAGTGATAAGATACATACAAGCCAAAAAGGAGAGATTTGTTTTTTAAAAATAGATGCTGATTGCCAAAACAAATAATCTGAAATCTATATGCCCTATTTCTGTATTTATGCCCATTAATCATAGATCATACATAATCAGAAAACTCTGTCCAGTGCCAACATATGGTAACAAAATTATTAGACTTTTAACTTCTGTTTAGATTGCTAACGTTTTGATCATTGATGCTCAAAAGATACAGAGTACCAGTATTTTGTTAGAAATTGTCCTCATGAATTCTAGTTACTGTGACTAAACATGTAATTATAAAATGACCACACTACTGAACCTAGATTATCTTTTGAGATGGTGTGTTATTGCAGGACGCTGGTAAGCATTTCTTTCTGTGTCTGGAGCCATATGGATGGTTAGCACAACACAGTGGTACAACATATGTGGCAACAAGGAAAAGGAGAATATGCAGAAATGAATATCCTTTTGTTCTCTATTTTGACAGCATGGGATGTGTTGATAGTACTAATATTTGGACATCTTCAAATCTGTTCTGGGATTGTGCCTTATTTTTTTGTTCTTATGCTCAGCAGAGTGCCTAGTTTCTGCATCTTTTTCACTCTTATCCAGTTGCTGAACCATGTCCTGAGGACACTAGTAAAATAAGAGACATTGCTTCTGCCTTCTGTGAATCTGACATGATTAGCTATGCTCATCAACAGTGATTCATGCTACCATATTGAGAAAAACCTTTATTGCCAGGGAGTACACAAAGGCAGTGCATGAAGGCTGGAGAGAATTTGAGTCTGTGGGAGATGAGATGGCATGCTGCACATCCTTCTTTTATTAAAATTACAAACATTAAAATATCAACATGCAGAGAGTGTTGGCAGAAATAGAAACAGATAATTATATCAGTGTAATCTCTGCCTCTGTAAAATCAATTGGAACACTTCTCTTTTAAATAGGTTATATAAAAAATCAAGTAAATAAAATAGCTAGTCACCCTATATATAAATAAGATTCCAGTGTGTTCTGTGTCCATATTTTCGGTCACTTTGCTTCCAGGATGAGTTATATCTTGCAGTGGGACTGTGGGGGCTCAGTGCAGCCCTGTTCCTCAATCTGCCCTCCTCTGCTGGGCACTCTGTGCCTTGAGGAAACCCAAATGCCTTTGGAAGACCCAGGAGGGAAAAGCCCAAAGTTAGCCAGTTTCAGGGAGCAAGATCAGTACAACCTTTTCCCTGCATGACTAGAATGTTTCAAAGAAACTCTCCGCTTTTGTCTGTTCTTCTTATTCCTGCTCACCTCCAGGAAATGTGAAGCAACAAGTCCACACTTGAGCACAGCAAATGCATTTTCACCTGGCCAGTACTAAGATGAAGAACAATTCTTCACTCCTATCTCGCTTCCAAAAAAAGTTTGCTAAAACATTATGATCTCTTCAAAGGCTTGGTTCCCTCATCTTTTCTTTCCCCTAGTCATTATGAGGCAGCTATCTGGCTGTTTGCTCGCTCATTCAAAAAAGCAGAGAGGTGACAAGTTCCAGCATGCAAAAGATGAATGTGATTGTTTGTACCATTTTTATTTTGAGGATGAATGTGTTGTCAGTACTGTTTTGAACTGGCTGCATGTGATTACATGTGTGAAAGCCCTTGGCAATTGTTTCAGCTTTTTTCTGTTTCTTCAGTAGAACAAAAAGCCTGGCTGTAGGATTGGAGGGAGACTTTTCATCTTACCTGCTTAATATTCACACATTGCACAACATCTGTGTTTTTCAGACATTGTACAGAGAAAAGAACTTTGAGCCCTAGCAAACTGTTCTAAACTGATGTTCAGGGTTTTGAGATGCTATGCTTTAGTTTTAAATTAAGAAAAATTAGGCAGTTGTTTAATGAGATGATGACACACTGGAATAGGTTGCCCAAGGAGGTTGTGGATGCCACATCCCTACAAGTATGTGATCCAAGGCACACAAAAGATAGTTGCTTTACATTAAAAAATAAAAAAAATTAAAAAAATAAATCCTGGAATATTGTGTTTGGAGTAGACAGTTGAGGATAAGCATGACCAAGAAATCATGAAATCATGCAAGTGGTGTTAAGTAAGAATGCTTTTATGTGATTCACTAAATCTCACAGCATAAAAATATCAAGACAACAGGTTTTACTAAGGTAAGTTTGAACAGATGAAGAACAACTTTACACAACTTTGGGAACTTGTTGCCAGGGGAGACTGAGGACAGCAAACAGTATCTCAGGTTAAAATTTCTGCATAACAGAATAAACAGATAGCAAGTGGAACAATCAAGAATGAAGCCTTCAATTTTCCTAACTCAATGGTGGTGAATCCTGAGGAATTAGAAGAATGAGCAGACAGAAATGGTCAGCTTCATATTATTTGCTACTGTAAAAAAACAAATCATGTGCCCTATTAAGTGTTAGCCTAATCCTGAGGAACATTTACTGTTGTATTCCTGCCATCTACCTCTGAGTTATGCCAACATGCCTCTACTCAACAATACTGTTGTACTTTTCTCTAAAATCTCACAACTATTGAAATAAAATAGCTAAGAAAGAATATTCACGGTCAAAGATTGTTTTGCTCATTTGGTTGCTTTTAAAAATAGAACAAATCCCATTTGGTAAAGTGAACTCCTCTTTGTTTCTTGACTTTTCCAAGATCTCTCTTGGTAGTATGACACCTCATTCAGAGAGATAACTGTCAAACAATTTGCTATGGGATACAACTGCGAATTTGGAAACTGCAAACCTTCTATTGACTTTTAAGCTCAAAGTATGAGGTGCCATTTGAAATTTGTTCAGCTTCTAAGTAATTCCTTAATTTAATCGTCTGTTTTAATTCTTTCTCTCCGTTTTCTTAGTAAATTTCTGGCAACTGCAGCAGCAAATTAATGAATTAAGAAATGTTTAGACAATTATCATTCCATTCATTTTAGCATAATGTCCCACAGAGAACATTTGTGTGCTTATTTTCTAGTTCTGAAGTTACACCTAAATTATTCATGCTCCTAAGAATTTCTTAGTTAGTATTAAACATGTAATTTTTACTTTGTAGTATTGTCTAAAGAGTTCGTATATTTTCTTCAAACTGTCTTCCTATATTAACAAAATTGCTCGTTCCCAGTGCAGTTTAATAATAAGGCATATATCAGGAGATATTACAGAACATATGACTTGATCCCTGTTGCCCTTTTTTGTTCGTCTATGCAATGTGGATATAAAATACTTCCAACTTTGGAGTGGCAGCACTTCTAACAGCCACTGCCCTCGAGCGTCAGGATGACCTAGTGTAAATGACTGCACAGGCTCTGAGCACCAGGGAGTGATAACCCTGAGTCAGTTACTACTACTCCCCATTAACCTAACTATGACATTTCAGGATAGAATTACTAAGATGGAAAATAGGAATATGAAATTTTGAAACTGCATTTCACTCTGCAACTCAAAGTTTAGCTTTACGTATTCTGGGGAGAAATTTGACCACTCTCTCCTAACTACTATTATTACACATTATAAAATTTAACTTTTTCTTTTTTTACTTTGTTTTATTTTTAAGGAAGGTTAATGTAACAATTAGTAAGATCAACACAATGGAAAGGTGATAAAAGAGGTGTAATGACAGAGGGACTAACACAAATACAAAGGTGTTATAAGGGAAGGAAAGGAAGGAAAAAGGACTGCTCACCCATCTCCAAGGATCTTAGGCTCACGGGGGAAACTCCACACAGGAGGGATCTCCAGAAAGAGATCTTTCCCCAGTGGCAATTCAGTTATTGTATCTTTGTTTTAGGCAAGATTTAGCTCACTACTTCTATGTGAAATACAGATTGCTACCGATTCATCATATTCTAAGAATAATAAATCAGTTTTTCAGTCCTTGTTCTCTTCTCAGCATTACCACACTGTACTTTGAATAAACTTGCAAAAAGCTCAGGTTTCATAGACAGTGAGTATGTTACATAGTTCTTCACAAACTAGTCAAAAATATATTTTATGTTACAGAAGGGAAAACCAAATTAGTCTGTTCCAAAATAATGCCTAAACTGCCTCCATGGCAAACACTGCAAAACTGCAGCTTGCAACTATGTTAAAGTATTCAGTGAGAGCAGGAAACTGGGCTGTGTATTTAAGTTCAGGTTCTGTTTATTCACTGAATAATAAACATCCGAAGAAAAGAAAAACAGTAAATATTTTGTATTTATATGCTGAAAAATACCATGATGTAACACAGTGGATGGTTAAACAGTGATTTTATAGCAATAGCCGCCTGTTGAAGGAAATGAATGATAGTATTTTACAGATCAAAACTTTGCAACTGATTCCGGGTGAAATCTTAATAAAATAAGAATTTTAGAGCCAAAGAAATTGGCAAGTTTACTTAGGTGGAGGAGAAAGCATTATTCCATTGGATCAAGCATAGCATTTTTCATTACAGAGTATACAAGGCTGAAAATAGGTTTCAAGTCAGTAAGTTATAGCCTGGAGAGAAAAAATAAAAATTACAAAAAGGAAATAAAACATAGAATAAATTGTGCTTTGAAAATCATGGTAAGTGATTCTAAAAATACAACTTGAAAAATCTAGTCATAGATTTTAATAGGTGAGAGAAAAATTCCCTGCCAAATGTAGCCACCTAATTTATCCATATTATTATTAATTAGCTTTGCTCCAGGAATGCACAACCAGATTTGAAATGGAAAGATCTTACCCCAGGTAGCTGAAGTATGAGAACAAACAAGCCCCAGTATGAAATGCTGTTTGCAGCACTGTGGAGCTAGGTGCCATGCTAACCAGTTGTCTTCGGGGGAAAGAATTGTTTGAAAAGGAACACAATGCAAACTAGTGCAACATTGTCTTGGAGGTACTTTCCACATGGTCCAACAAAGGCTCATAGTTCTGCATTCAAAAACAAACCAACAAACAAAATTTACAACAATCAAAAAATTGGTTTCACATTGTTCCCAAAAACCTGCAGCTGGTTGGTTACTACCAAATCCACTTACAAAATGCTTAGACAGCCAGAAAGCAAGATCATATTCAGAGAGAGGTTTCTCACACATCTAACCATGCCAACATTTCCATTAGCCATAGCCTTTTTTTCCCATGTTTTTCTGCTGTTAAATTAGTGTTCTACAATTAATTACATGCACTATTCCACTGTCTTTTAGGCTGCATATGTCAAACTGTGTGTGAAAAATAATCGTTTTCCTGCAATATTTACCTGTGAAATCTGTAAGAGATGTAACACATTCAGTTCATCACTGACATCATAATGTGTTTATTTTTGCACTAGAAGTCACATATGTACATATAGATCTCAGACAGGAGCATACCAATCTCTCTGACGATCAACGCTCCTTCTTCTGCTCTGAGTCCAGCTCACAGCCAGCCCATAAGAGGTACAGCAGAGCTGAATTACATGTATCTATAATCTATTGTCCCACTTAATACCAGCGTCTGAAAACTAATCAGCCATATATATATATATCAAGCTACAGTATAAACAGAGAACTAAAATTATATTTGATTTTTCCTTCTTTCCAGCAATGCACTTCTTTTTCTTGCTATGAATTTTGTGCAAGAGGTTTTCCTCAGAAAATCCTACAAGTGGTAAGGGATTCTGTAAAGCAGCCAAGTTCAAAATTCAAGCAGACTTGCTTTATCAATACTTATCATGAGGTTTTATTTTCTTCATGACTCAGCAATCTATGTAAAAAGATGTGAAGGCCAGATTTGGGTTCATCATCCCCCCAGTTTTGTTTGTGATGTGAGGGCGTGGGGAAGCCTAACTGCTATGAATGTCCTATTAGGTCAGAGATTGTATGTGTTGCCGAGGATCTTTGTTGGAGATTTGAAATCATACTTACATTCTTGATGGTTCTGTCTGCTGTTTATGAGACACCTCATACAATGGGAACGATGGGAAAAGAAGCAGCCTTCTGGGCTGAAGTAACTGCTCTTCAGCATTCCCTTTCATTGCTTTTGCTATACGTTCAACCTAATAGCACTTGACGTTAGGTTACAAGAGTTCTGTTCTCAGTGAGAACTGAATTATTTAAACATTAACCCTACAGAATATGAACAGAGTGGGTGGTTACATGAAGCACTAGTGAAGTGTGCAAAAAAATGATCACTCAATTCAGGGATTGTTATGCTGTACAGCAACACCCCAGGCTTGGAAACATAAGTCTCATTTTGTTGTCCAACAGAAGCTGTGGGTGATGTTAGAACAAGAAAATCTCACATTTCTGTTACTGTCTTATTACTGATCTGGACTGGTTAGTCTAAATCAATTATTCTTTGCTCATTAGATATTTCTGAAGATCTGGGAAAGTAATTAGGAACAGAATAAACAGTAGTAAACAGTAACTACACAGATGATTTGACAAGGCATCCCATGTGTCTGAAAAGACAAAAAGTCCTGTGGGAGAAAAAAAGACAAGAATAGAACATTTATTTCTATGTCTAATGAAAGGTGAACATAAATGGTTCAGTTGTTCTGTCTCACCCTCAGACAGGTAGATGTGCTTCATTGCCTCACTTACTAATTCAGTGACTCCAAGTGCATACAAACACATTGGTCTTTGGGTTCATTATCTGAGAATACCTAACTGGATCAAACCTTGAAAGAATGCTGAAATAAATGGGGAAAAGAATAAGAAAATTTTGATAATAATAATTATTATTATTTTTTAATAACTGGCAAATAATAACTTGTATTAAGTACAACTGATAAGGGTAAGAACAGATGTTCAGTAAATGCTTTAGCTACAACCTCAAAAAATTAAGATATTGTAGATAAATTTGCTGATGTGCAGAAACAAAAATCAAATGTGTATTAGATGGTTTATGAAGGTTTACTGCATTTTGTGAATATTTACCCTCTATGTATTTTAGTATCAGCCAGTGTTTTGTAAATGCAGTTGAAAGATCTCCAAAATATTTTGCATTCCCCCTCTGTTAGATGGCAGTATTGTGCCAGTCACTGGTTGCTTCCAGAATTAATATTGTTTTAGCATTCACCTTATGAGTTTGGAGTAGAATTAGATCCACTAGTTGTACTGTAATGTATCAAGGATGCATATTTGACAAATAGGTAGTACTGCCAACTCCTGTAGTTCAAAGCATATCACTAGATCTTCAAAATTCCTAAGACTTTAAGTTCACCATAAAAAAATAATTTTTTAGAAACCTGTTACTCTCTCTTAGATTTTGAACTAAATATATTTGTTCTGATTTTGCTAAGTAATTGTGAGGTTTGCAATCAGATTCCAAGCCTCTAAATAGATCCTGCACCCTGAGATCATCCCTGACAAATCTCAGGTTTCTTTATCCCAAACTGGATGAAATCTGGGTCTAAACATCACCCTTCCTCCTTTTCTATGTGATCTTGCCATTTTGGAGCCATTTGCTCAGGCTGAGCTGCACATTGATCCTCTCTGTGAGACAAATGCATGTTGGAACAGAATTATTTTCTATCTAATCTTGTTTGATTAGTTGTATAATATTAACTGTGATTTGACGGCTGCATTGGATTGTGTTATACAAATGTCTGCTTAATTGGAAGTGGACATTGATAAATAAAATGATGGCCCTGCTTTCCCTATATGCGATTGATATTTTTAGGTAACTTAAATTGTTTATGAAATAAATAGCATAACAAAAAACAAATGCAAGAGAATAGGTTTGGAGGGCTGAGAATTTCTAATCATTGATTGAAAAAGGAAACTTGATAAAGTTTCTGAAGTTAGAACATGTTGCTGTACTAAGAACTCATATATTTCAAGTAGATGTTACATCTTTAAACTGTGCTTGCTGCTTATTTCATTCTTTAATTACAGTCCATATAAACTCTATCCTATCTTCTATAAGCCACTGTAACCTTGGTTGTAGAAAATGTTAATTATAGAACTACTTATCAGTCATTTTTTCTTCAATAATTTTGGGGGCTATAAAATAGCTTTTTTGATACAATACAGATGTTCCCAATGCTATTTCTGATTGACTTGGTGCTTTGTTATTATTTCATAGCACAGATCCTTTCAGGTGTTTGGTTTTTTTTTTCCTTCTGCACACTTTCTACTCCAAGTACTTATTGCATTTATTGTATTTAACATTCCCTCATTGTAACTTAAGGACTAGATCAGCAATATTATTCTTTACATTTTGGGGAACAACATGGCATGAATTGAGTGCTTTTGTAATTAGGGTTGGGTCTAACAAAGGCCAGCTGGTAATAGGAGTATACTACAGGCCACCTGATCAAGAGGAGACTGTTGACGAGGCTTTCTTGCTTCAGATGAGGGAGACTTCATGTTCACGTGCTCTTTTCCTGAAGAGGGACTTCAACCATCCAGATATCTCTTGGAAAGACCATACAGCAAGTTGCAAGAGGTCTAGGAGGCTCCTGAAGTGTGTTGATGATAACTTTCTGGTCCAGGTGTTGGACAGACGAACCAGAGGTGAAGCACTGCTGGACGTGCTGCTCACCAGTGCGAAAGAAATCATTAATGGTGTTAAGGTCGGAGGCAGCCTGGGTTGCAGTGACTACGTCCTGATTGAGTTTGTGATCTTGAGGGATGCAGGCCTGGTGAAGAGTGGCATCAGGACCCGAACTTTGGAAGAGTGAACTTTAAGCTGTTCAATGGACTGTTGGCCAAGATCCCCTGGGATGCTGACTTCAAAAACAAAGATGTTGAGGACAGCTGGCTAATCTTCAAGGATGCCTTCCTGAGAGTGCAAGAACTCTCCGCCCCTCTGAATAAGAAAGCTGGCTGAGGAGGTAGGAAGCCGGTGTGGCTCGGTAAGGACCTGCTGGGCGTGCTGAGGATGAAGAAAGGTGCGTACAAGCTCTGGAAACAAGGGTGTGTCACCTGGGAAGACTACAGGGATGCTGTCTGGACTTGCAGATGTGGGATCAGGAAAGCCAAGGTACAGGCGGAACTTAATTTGGTGAAGGATGAGAAAAACAATAGGAAGACTTTCCACAGGTACATTGGCCAGAAGAGACAGGCTAAAGTAAGAGTACCTGCTTTGGAAAATGTAAAAGGAGAACTGGCTTTGATGGACAAAGAGAAGGCTGAGGTACTGAATGAGTTCTTTGCCTCGGTCTTCACTGGCAGCCAGGATTCCAGTACTTCTCACATCCCTCCCTGAGCCCTGCATCCCTAAACCTCTAAAGTGGAGACTGTGATAGTAAATCCTCCCCCCACTGTGAGGACAGAGCAGGTCCAAGACTGCCTCATGAGACTGAATGTGTACAAGTCTATTTTTGATGCAGTACAGCGTGCATCCCAGGGTTCTGAAGGAGCTGGCTGTGGTGGTTGCCAAGCTGCTCTCCATCATATTTGAAAAGATCGTGGCTGTCAGGTGAGGTCCCGGATGACTGGAGGAAGGGTCACGTCACTCCCATTTACAAGAAAGGGAGCAAGAAGGACCCCGGGAACTACACGCCAGTGAGTCTCACCTCTGTACCTGGGAAGATCATGGAACATATCATCCTGAATAACATGCTTGTTCACATGAGAAATGAGCCTACAATCTGAGACAGCCAGCACGACTTCACCAGGGGAAGGTCATGCTTGACCAATCTGGTGGCCTTCTATGATGGAGTGACAGCATCGGCGGACAAGAGAAAGGCGGCCAATGTCATTTACCTGGACTTGAGCAAGGCCTTTGACATGGTCCCCCACCACATCCTTATCTCCAAATTGAAGGAATGCAGATTTGATGGATAAGAAAATGGTTGAAAGGCTGCAGACAGAGGATGGTCATCAATGGTTCCATGTCCAAGTGGAGGCCAGTAACAAGCGGTGTCCCCCAGGGGTCTGTCTTGGGACCAGTGCTCTTTAACATTTTTATCAATGACATCAATGACAGAATTGAGTGCACCTTCAGCAAGTTTGCTGACGAGACCAAGCTGAGTGGTGCAGTTGGCACGGTTGAAGGAAGGGATGCCATTCAGAGGGACCTCGAGAGCTTAGAAAGGTGGGCCTGGTTGAACCTGGTGAAGTTCAGCACAGCAAAGTGCAGAGTTTTGCACTTGGGCTGGAGGAATCCCAGGCATCCATACAGACTGGAAGGAGCGGTTCTTCAGAGCAGCCCTGTGGAGAGAGACCTGAGGATCTTGATAGATGAAAAACTTAACGTGAGCCAGCAGTGTGCCTTTGCGGCTCGGAAGGCAAATGGTATCCTGGGCTCCATCAAAAGAGGGGTGGCCAGCAGGGACAGGGAGGTGATTGTCCCCCTCTGCTCTTGTGAGGCATCTGGAATATTGGTGTCCAAGTATGGAGCCACCAGTACAAAAAAAAGACAGGAAGCTGTTGGAGAGGGTCCAGAAGAGGGCCACAAAGATGAACAGGCGACTTCCCCTATGAAGACAGGCTGAGGGAGATGGGCTTGTTCAGCCTGGAGAAAAGAATGCTGCGGGGTGACCTCTTTGCAGCCTTTCAGTACCTAAAGGGAGCCTACAAAGAGGAGGTGAATCAACTCTTTGAAGGGTTTATAACTGCAGAACAAGGAGAAATGGTTGTAAGTTATGGGAGGGGAGATTTATGTTAGATGTCAGAGGTAAATTCTTTACAGAGAGAGTGGTGAGGTACTGGAACAGGCTGACCAGAAAGGTTGTGGATGCCCCATCCCTGGAGGTGTTCAAGGCCAGACTGGATGGGGCCCTGGGCAGCCTGGTCTAGTATTAACTGGTCTAGTATTAAATGGGGAGGTTGGTGGCCCTGCATGTGGCCATGGGGGGGTTGGAGAGTCATGATCCTTGAGGTCCCTTCCAACCCTGACTATTCTGTGATTCTGTGTGATTTCTTAGCTAAAGAAGTTTTAAAAAAGCTAAATAATCTACCAAACAATTGTAATAAAATTAAATTTTCGGAGGCAAAAGGGAAAGAGAAATGGCACTGTAATTAGATATATCTTGTCCACCTGGAGACTGGACAGCAGAGCTGTCCTAAACAAGAACATGCTGGGAGCAGAACACATACAGTGCAAACTCAAAGGCTGAATATTACATATGCAGAAAGACTGGACTTGTTTTTGAGGTTCTGTGAGGTTCCTTATTCTAAAGACCTGAAGCCAGTTATTTTTCTTCATATCACTCTTCAGATCTCATAGAAGATCAGAAGAACTTCTCCTTCAGGACTGCAGATGATCTCCAGCCCATGTCTACCCCCCAGGCATTCTATGGGCAAAGTTTCTGTGAAAAGGAGTAGGAGAGTGTGTGGCTAATCCTGCTTTCTCATTGTTGGAAATATTGTTTCTCAGTAGCACATATAAAAACTAAAATGAATTCAATTAACTGGACTACACCAGTAAACAGAGAACACACAGCAACAGCTGAATGATTATGTAGGGCAAAACACTGTGGTAACCAACTGACTGCGATACGCTCTACTAAATTTAAATCATATATTGTACACATAGGGAAGGTGATGTGCACTGTGGTCAGCTACCTTGGGCTTGTTTGCTGTCTTATTGATTAGGTGTTCAGGTCTGAGCTGTTGTAAATTCTTTCACATCTTAGTACCTACTGTCAAATATGCTGCCTGGGGAGCTTGGAGCTACAGTTCTGTTTAAAGACAGTTTTAAATTGTTTCTTTTCTCAGTGTTCAATTGTTCAGTTCTTCTTTTCCACTGCTTTGTTCCTTTGGAGCCCAGTCATGAGCAGAGCAATATAAATTTAAATTGTCATTGCAGCAGAGTTGTGAAAGCTGTGTCTATCAGCTGAAGTCAATCACTAAAGCTAGTTTAATATTTAAGCTGCAGCTATTTTTCCTGCAATTAAACAATATGTATGATATAAGTATCTGACCGACCAGATTATCTCATTCATGCTGCAGAAAAAAAACAACAAAAATGATCATCATTCATGTACTCATTCAACAGATTGCATGATAAGCTGTTTATATCATGAATGTAAAGCAACTCCAAGGCAAGATCTAGTGTGCTCATAGCAGCAATAACAACAACATGGAGATAACTGAATGGAGTAAAGATTTTTCTTGGTGTTAAATGTTCCCAGAACTTTAAAAGTTTTCTAATTACATTTCAACTACTAACGTTAAATATTGAAAACTATTGTTATCCTCCTATGTATATAGATTTTGCATAGATGTAATTACAAGAAAATACACAAGTTATAGTGTTGGAACATGTTGATCCTAAGGCTACCTCCTTCCATTACTAGATACCATTTCTCTTGATTTTGAAAAAATTTAATCCTACGTGCCACTTCAAGCTGTGCTCTTAATTCTTTCTAAGAAAAAACAAAAAAAAAAAACTGACAAAGTTGTCCAGCTGTTAGTGAGAGTAACATTACAAGAACAGCACATTATTTGGAGAATGTACAGTTGGAAGAGTAGTGCGGTTAGAATGGTACTTTACAGGTATTATAGTCGGAAAGATTACTGTGGTGAAAAAGAAACAATCAAGGAAGAAATGCTCACTCATATCCAAGGATCTATGTTCACAGTGGAAAACACCAAAAAGGAGGGATCTCCAGAAAAAGACCCTTCCCCAGTGGCAGTCAGCCCTTAAGTGGGGTTTAGGAGAGGTACAGCCAGGCTCCACTCTTTCTGGTCACACAGCTGAATTGCTTTCACCTGTGCTACCAGGGCTGACCTCAGGTGCTCAATCAGTGGTTCAGGCTGTGACTCAACAGTTCCCATACAGAGAATATAAAGTAAAATCAAGTAAAATTACATAAACTTTGAGTTCCAGTACATAATTATGAATCCTCTTTATCAAGAGTTTATATTCTGCTAAGAAACATTCTTTAATTCCTGTTCTCTTCTGTTTCCTGTTCTTTTCTGTGTTCACAGTAAGTTATAAGCAAATTATAAGCATTGAAAAGATTTCTGTACTGAAAGATGTAGATTTTCATATCCCTACACACCTATAAAGCGTAACACAAAGTCTAAATTGGGTTTTTCATCTGTAGCTCATGGATAAGGAAAAAAGCAGTTCTGAGAGTCATAGACCACAATGCATCAAGCACTCATGCCAACTTAAAAAAATTCTGTAACACAGGAAAGACAAATAAAGCTGCCATGAATGTGGTCAGAGAACAAAGAAAACTGGAACTACTGAAGATGAGAGTATGAGTTAATTAAGGAAAAGAATCATAGAACAGACAGAAACAAGGAGTCTGGTGCATGATTTTGCTTCCAACAGTACAAGTGCAACCACCTGTGCCACAGATTAAGGCAGAGATCCTCCACAAAAAATACTAGCTATGCATGTAATCACAAATCATGTGAGAATGAGAATGCATACAATAAGGAAAGTCAGACAATTTTCATTGTTCTTTTGTTTTACACATTCCTAAATAGCAACTGATATTATTTCACTAACATAACTTATTAAATCTATTTCATAATTATGAATATATGTACATATAGTAACATCTCATTGCCCACTATAAAAAAATACTACAGAACTCAGCTCTACAAGAAAACAGACTGTTTTTTAAAAGAAAATTGCCATGCAAATGTTTTAAACTGTGTTTTCTGTAATAATAATAATAAAAGAACTTTATTAGTTTTATTAATAAAGCCATTTGACATACTAAGTTAGGTTTCTGCCTCTGCCACTGCTAAACATTTTAGCTATTGTATACTGGGAGAAATGTATCCATGAGATAAAAACAGCTGGACCTACACCAAACATAGACCAGAGCACAAAAAGTGGCTAGTGGCACGATGGACATTGAGAGTTTGCTTGCCTCTGCTTTAACAGAAGATCCTAGCAGCACAGCAAGTTACCTTTCATGGCTTACAGCTGTACATTTTAAAGGCACATAAAATTCTTGTGCATGACTCTGAAATTTGTGGACTATCCACCTGGCAGAAGGAAGTTGAACACTGGTTTGCAGGAGTCCTGAAATTTCTCTAAATTACAAATGCAAAACATCAGCACAACTTTGACAGAGTACATCATGCAGTGGCTCTGAATCAAGCTGTACCATGCACTAACACAGCCAGGACAAACACTGCAGCCAGGAGGAACTCTAGATAGCAAGAATTTTCCTAACATCCAAGTTTAAATGAATCCTCATTGTCTAGCCATGGAACAAACAGTAAGTACTACTTGTATTGATAAAGGTCATTTTTTGACAGCCCTATCCCTATTTGCTTTGATTTGAGATTTTACACGTAATAGTTTAACTAGAGAAAAAAAAAAAAAAAAGAATGCAGCAAGTTTCTGTCCAACACATGTAAAAATCATGCAATCATGCAAAACACAAAAGATTGAAAAAGAGAGTCTGGAGAAAAAACAAGCCCAAATGAGAGAAAAGTCTAAGAGAAGTAAAAGACTTGACATCTGGCTCAGATACAACCTCTTTACTTCAGCATTATCACAGAAAAACACCCTGATAAAATCCAGCTTCACAGCATTAGAGAATGATCAATAAGTCAAAAGAATGAGTTTTCATTTTACATCATACTGAAACATCACAACGAAAATTCAAGTTTGAATTTATTAGATCAGCTATATCTGGTAGCTATATCTCTTTCTAAAATATGGTTTCAGAGACATTTAGCAACTAGTGTTAATAGCTGATGTTCTAGTTCCTATCTTTTCGTACAGCTACTGCTAGCTCATTTCATATGAGCTACTTTCATAGCTCATGTATCCTTCAATTAATCTTTTCCTTTTAAATCTTACATCCCAAAAGAAAGACGAGTTCAGCTCAATTAAAATAAATAATGAATATAGCATACTATGCCAAGCATAGCATTTCTCCCTGGCATAAAACATATGCAACTGTCAGATTCCCAAATCCAATCAATGAAATAAATGAGAGAGAATTAAGAGTGCTTCTTCACCTCCCCAAAGCCTTAGCAGCTATCCTGTAAATATACGGGGTAACATTTCACTTGTATAGATCAGGAAGAAGTTGTTTGAGTTACTTTAGTGGTTGCTGCAGTAATGCCTACAAGACCCATTGCAAGATCAGAACTCTGCTTTTCTATGTTGCACACACATACACACAAAAAAGCCATGAAAATATTACTCTTAGTGAGCAAGGTAAAAAGTAAAGGGGAATTAGATGTTTGGAAATCTGAAGTGGGTAATACCAAGCTCTCAGAGGTAAGACAAAGAGAATAATGCACTAGGAGGGAAGAAGTTATTGTCAATAATATTTGAAACACCTAAAGAAAACACAATTTGGGCTGACCAAACTCCCTCAGGGATCAGCAAGAGAGCTTCAGGGGTCACTAAGAAGTGCTTCAGAGTGCATCAAGATGATCTTGTGAACTCATTACCACATTTTCTTGACCTTTGAATTACTTTGGTAAATGCATTCTCAGCTTTTTTCCTCTGGCCCCTGTCACTTACCTCTCTCCTGATTTTTAGCAGGTGTTAATGTACCTCTTACAAATGTGAGAAAGGTAGAAAGGTACAGATATTTCATACACTGTGCTTCAGCAGTTTGCTTTTCAGGACTGTTTTTAGATAATGTAAAATATTTGTTTACTCTAGCAGCTCGTCTGGCAGCTGAGTATTGTCAAAAGCAAAATTTATTTCCTTGCTTAAATTTAAAAGTTAGGCCTAAAATCACACCTGCACACAAGGTGTTACTTAGTTACTGAGTAATGACTGTTGCTAATATAGCCTTTACACCACTTGAAATATCCTGCTACTCTTTTTGCTAACAAAATGATAGGACCAACTTTAATGGAGAGGTAGTTTGAAAGTATACACCCTCCATATATTGTCAAATCCTGTTACCATACTTTCTTACTATCACCACACACATCCCACCCTGCAGATCACAGATTTAATATTTTAATTATATTTTTCACTTCAACTATTGTCCTTGCTTCCTTCTTGATTTTTATTTTTTTCCAGCATTCTTCTTTTCTCTCTGAATTGTAATCACACCTATAATTTGATTTCTATAGTTTCAATTACATCAGAGGTCAGAGAACTTTTCCTTCTTTTTGTGATATCATAATTCAATGCTCTGATCATTGTGGAAACTAGGCTTCTCTCTTCAGTGCTTTCATGGGAACTTTTGCATTCACCTCAGTGTAGGAAAAAAGAGCACTATCAGGTCCCCTGAATTCTGCTTGGAGAAGGTCTTTCAGCCTGCTTGTGTTTCACAGTTTTTCGCAATTGCTCCGTGACTATCACAGGCTCTGATTTGCAAAAGCTGAACCTTTCCAAATTGATTAACTTAGACGTGCTTCCATCAGGAATCACACGTGAACCCAGCCTTAGATCTCTGCAAGCCTGAACACAATGTCCGAACAGTACAGTTGTTAAAAATTATCTCAGACTGTTCTCAGTCCTCATGTTATTTTCTCATCAATATACCAGGAAGACAGTCAATAAGAAGAAATACAAAATCATGGAAGAGGAAATAGGTCCCAGTAAAGTACAGCTGATGATAACCTAGCTCTCTTGTGAACAACTGTTTTGAAATGAGTCAGTGTGAAACGTGTTGTTTTTTTTTTCCTTTTCCTGGAATACTGTACTCTTGGGCAAATAACGCATGTAAAAACTGGCAAAAGAACTTCTTTGTTTTTAAGCTTTCCAAAAAGTAAGGAAGATGTGCTTCTTTGGTTTCTTTTGCTAAAAGGTGGCACGACTGTCAAAGTTATGCTTAATTATGTCTCTCTTTTCTGTATAAGCACTTGTGAAGAAGAAAATGTATTATAAATTGAATTTCTTTTTTCAATATGATTAATTTCTACAAATAAAACACCACACAAGTATGTGTTAGATTTTTGCTTTCCAGCCTTTTTTACACTGGCTTTAAATTAAACAAAACTGAAATAAGTTCTTGTAAAAATAATGGGAAAATAAGTTTATTGTACATACAATTATACTTCCTATGAGGCAGTTCCACAATTTTCGGCTGTATTCTGGATGCTGTGAAGATATATTTACCAAGGGATGAGAAAGAGAATGTTTCAATCAATCTGCTATTTCAGCATGATATCATTTTTGGGCAAGCAAATTTATTTGTCCCTGGTATAACACAGCTGCTCAGAAATCATTTCAGATTGACTTTACTTTAATCAAGCCAAATCAAATCTTGTTTGTTTTACACTAACTGTTGTAATTCAGAATAAAAAGGGTGTTGAAGCTGATGCACTGATTGCTAAAACCAGAGAAGCAGAAAGAGGGTAAACTTTGTGCTTTAATGTGATTTCCCCAGCTGCATCAACAAATTCAGGTAAAAGTCTCTGGGAAGTCTGTGTAATAACATACCTTGCAAAACGTTCAAGCAAATAGCTTGATTTACGTAGCTTTGATCTCGCCTAAGGAATGTGGATTGTTAATCTCTCAGTTAACTTACACTTTTAGAAAAATATGAATTACAACTCCATCATAAAATCAGCATAATCTCCCAATTCAAAGAATCAAATCAACACCAAGCTACATTTCCTTCCTAACAGCATCACACTCGGGGCCTGATATATAGTAGAAAACTGCTTGCGTATTATTAACATACTTGTCATAATGTGATCAGCAAATCCTTTTCAAAACACAGATTTTAAGGGGTAAGTTAATGCAAGCGTGTCCTGGCTGGACAAAAATCTAAAGCCTGCAGAAATTATTATAAAATCCATTTTTCCCACAGATTAAGCACCTCAAAAGTCTGTAAGATTTTAGTACTTCCATACAGTAATTCTGGATTCCAATTAGCACTATCTGGTTATCTTACTATATTTAGTCTGTAAAATTTGAAAAGTGAAGAATGTAGGCAATCCTTCCGTATTGATTAACTAGTCACTCCTCAGAAAGTTTTAGTTTCCTTGCTAGTGAAATGGAAATCTAAGGCACAGCTGAAAATGAGATGGGTGGATGATAGACCCTTGAATTCAGCAAAGGCCTACAGAAGTTTCTTCCTGCATCTCCCAGGCAATTATCTGTGTTGCAGCAAAATATCTGCAAGTACTTCTTTCTCCAGCGGGGATGTATTTCATAAGATTGAATCACCAAGGATATGTTCAGCTGGGACAGGCCCTCAAGCAGATCATGTAAAAAGACAGAAACATTGAAGGAAGATTTGTTTATCTGCTGTTGCCTGCATATTGGTGAACAAATAACCCCTAAATGTTTCCGTCTTCTGAGAAAACACAAAGGAAAAAAAAAAATTACTCTGTCTAGAACAAATTAATACAATCTATATCAGCGTAGCTCTCTGAAACCAATAGGATTTTTTTAGATTATATACATAAAGTATCTGCATATTTAAAGGGACAGAGCTCCCTCTACATCTTTCAATTGCAACCTCTATCATAGCAGCATTACTTAGTTTTCTGCAGATTGAAAGTCACTTCTCTGGCATTCTCTGCATAACATTAAAAGAAATGAAAAACCACAAACCAGTGGGTCAAGATATTACTTTGCTTTGCATGGAAGGCTAATTTATTGTGAACATTCATTTCCACAAAATCAGTAGGAGGATATTAAAATAAAATTAAAAAATATGTGAAAAGTCCTATTTTGTAAATTGGGTTTATAAAGAAAGACCACAAGAAGAATAAAATTCAGAAGAAAAATTGTGGCAGAAAAGCAGGCAAAGCAATAGACACTGAGAAGAGCGGTATATAATGTTGGTGAGAAGCCAATAAACAGCACTTGAAGAGGTTAGCAAGCATGGTAGTATACAAGCTATCCAAGGGAGACGTTCAGAAATGAATTTTCATTTCAACTGTTCCAATGATAATGGAATACAACTTCTGAGAGCCTCTGAGGTGTGCAGCCAAGAGACACAAGTCCACATTTATGTGATCTAAGTTCTGCCAATATGCCAGTACACATTTCCAGGTGAAAATTGTTGATACATTTTAGGAATACTCTATTTTCTGGAGATTTGTTTTGAAACAGAAGTAAAACAGAAAAACTAAATTGAAATCATAACTCCATTGTTTAGATGGAATGAAGGGTTATTTTCTGCCAAGTGTTTCTAAAAAGCAAACCTTGATGTCTGATTTTTTTGTTCCCAAAACAAAGCGAGTTGCTACAATACATTATGTAGAGCCGCAAGTCATCTCTACAAACCCAATTATTTATAAGTATTTTTATTTTATCTCGTGAATGCGAAGTCCTTGACTAGAAGACAACCATCTATTACAAAAGTATTTTGGTGGATAGTATGCAGAATGGTAAATACATGGAAGCCATTCTCACAAGGACAACATACAATAAATCTATTTAAAATGAATAAAGATAAACAGCACATACACTCTTGTGCTGTGGAAAGTTTGTGCAGCCAGCTCAGAAGACTGATCATAACTCACAGCTATTTGTTTCTTTGTTGTGTTTAAAAATTTATGACTGCCTGTATGTCATCCATTCTCAAGGCCCTTGACTTAAGAAGCCAACACACAGTCAGTCAAAATATCTAGCACAATTATTGAGAAAAAGTTACAGTAAGAATACAGAGACAGGGAAAAGCAAAGCATGAGAATTGACTTGCTATCACTGAGGCTCATCGGTAACCTCTGTTGTCTTGTCCACTAAGAAGAAAATGTACATTCCCCATAACCCACTGCTGTATTATAGAGCAGCAGAGGCCTTGAGGTAAATGACACTTATTATGTTATTCAGCAAGAAAAGCCCCACTGTTTCAAACAAAAAAGCAATCACTATCACATATTTTAGCAGAGAATGGATGTTCTTGTAGCAGAGGGAATAAGTTCCCTAGAATCAGTGTACAAGGGTCACTTGAAAAGTAATGCCTCCTATTTTATTGTGTTGGTTCGTGATGTTAGAGATGGATATTGGTATATGGCAGTAAAAACTGAACCTTCCCACCAGCGTCCCATTACGTTTTCTTGTTGTGGGACAGATGGCAGTGGAGGGGCAGTCTGACAAAATGGCATCTGACATGGAAGCGAATATGTAGATAAGAGTGTGCAACTGAATTTCTCCACACAAAAATTCACACCAACAGATGTTCATCAGTGTTCACTTAACATTGATGGAGACCAAATAGCAGATGTAAGCACAGCGAGGTGTAGGTGGTGCATTTCAATAGATACAACAGCAATGTCAAAGAAAAGCCACACTGCCACATAGAAATGTCACAACATGAAATGATCTCAATCAGCTCATGCACACAATTCAACAGACTATAACCAGGGAACTCTGTACAGAACTAAATATTGGCCTCAGTGTGTTGAAAATGATGCTGGCAACATTGAAATATTGGAAAGCTTCTGTTGTATTAGGCAAACAAGCGGGGAATCGGGATGTGATGCGATAGGCCCTCCTCTGCTCTGTGATTGATTTATGATGCGTGCTTAAGGGGTGTAAACGAAGCATGGCATGTATATAAGCAAACGATGCCACACATTAAACGCCATTTTGCCACTCACCATATTGGTGTCATAAAGAGTGTGTGACTGGCCGGGGCTGTCAGAGCACTTTACAAAGGGACGTTAATTGGGGTTGCCGCACTCAAGGCAACAAGCTTCTGCCAGGTTGGTCCTATAAATGTTTACAAAGGAAATGAAAATACGCCATATGCAAGTTTGTCAGGATGTACTGAACCAATACAAGGCTGAAGGTGACAGCTGCATTACTAGTGATGAGATGTAGCATCAGTGCTACAAGCCAGAGTCAAAATGGCAGTTCATGAAGTGCTCCATCAAACAGTGTTACTGAGTTCCTCTCATCTGTTGTATTTTCTGTAGAAATAAACTGGAGGCATTACTTTCAGATCAACCTAAGTACATCCACAGGGCTGCCTCAAGCAGCCTGGTCTGATCCAGAAGCTGAGACAGCCACAACAGTCTGTGGAAAAGTCCTTAAAACTAGACAATGTTCCACAGCAACAGGACGGGACAAACAGGGATGAGTGTTCAGGATTGCAGGTCTCATCGATAACCCAGACATCCTCAGGTGAAGACTAGGTGGCACCTAAGAACTAGCATCAACCTGTAGAACTTCAATAACTGCGGAACAGGTCTGGACACAGGTAAGCCTGTGACCCAGCTCAAGACCCACTAAGGCTCTCGTGCAAGGAGCAGAGAATATCTGAGTGAGGAAACCTGTCAGGAATGGCCAAAGCACACTTGGGATACATGGGTGCACACAGAGCTCCAGCACATTATTTGAAATGCTTCTTGCTGTTGGTGAGGGTTGCTACAGAGAGGTTATGGTAAACTGATTTGGCCTTGAATGTCCGGCCTTACAAAACAGGTGATCTGGTGATAACCAATATGGACTTGCAATCCCAAGCCTGAAGAAAACATACTGTAAGCAGTCATTGGCATCCAACAGAGAAGCCAGTTCTGTTCTTCAGATATGCATTAACATATATGTTGGAGCTAATACTTATGGAGAGTAATGGAGCTTTGAATTTGTCCTCTGAAAGAGAACATGAATAAATTTATGACAGTTCAGGCAGGTGTATATTATCCATCCCTCGTTTTTGTGAGGTTACTTTACTGCTTATGTTCAGTCCACCCAATCTATATGTGCAGGCTTTTATGATAATTTTTACACTCAGTCTGGAAATTGTCAGTTCAGCTTGCTATATATCAAGCCAAACTCTTGTTGATCACCTCTGCCCTTATTCTTTTCCAAAGTCATATGTATTCAGGAATAAGGAACACTGCTTACACAGAACTCTCCTTCAGAATGTCCTGGAGTTATAAGAGTTGTTTTTCAGAGGAATCTGTGAGCCACACTGCAAATGCTGATACTGAAGAGCCAGCTCTTCCTACCTCCTATTACCCTTGTGTTTTTTCCTCAGACTATTGCTTTCATTAAGAACATTATGCCTTTGAAAATCAAGTTTATTCCCAACCTTAGCATTTCTTAGCAGTACTTAGATGTGGTTTACAAGACATTCTGTCACCACCCTAATTTTAAGATGACCTCCATAATGATTATATCTCCCTTTAGATCACAATAAAGTTGTAACCTGGAATCCTCAACTCTCCTGATAATGGGGGCAGTTTTAAAAGCTGTTAGTAGCTTGTATTCTGGCCTCTGTAGCTATGCTAATAGAAGGCTGATGTGTTTCTGAGTCTTACATTGTCTCAACTTACATCTGATAGTGATAGAATTAAATTAGTGCTTATAAAAGCAAGATGAAAAACATAAAATGGATAATAAGGTATTTACTATAGTCATACATTTAAATAAAATAAAAAAAAAACAGGAAGAAATGAACAACTTCCATATTGAACTAAATACAATTTCAAACAGCAGACTATTTCAGTGAATGAGCCTTCCACAGAAATGCATTAGTAATGTAACATTGGGAAAAACATTTATACTTGCCCACTGGGAAGGAAAGGCTGAGCTACATTGGTAGATCTCACTTCTTGAGATACAGATATTCATACGTGGGGACATTCCTCCATACCCATCACAAATCAAATTTGTGACAGCAGCAGAGTCTGTAAGTTGGAAAACGTGTTACAGAAGTCAATAAAACAAGCAAGCAGTCATTATAATTCAATTCTTATTACTCATCAACATCTTGAATCATGTGTTATTTAGTACTCCTTCTGAAAGCAAACAGACAGCTTTTTCAGATAATTTGTGATACAATTAATTCTGCACCTAAGCATTTGAGTTACTTGGGAGCATACAATAATATTGGATAATTCTGTCCTGATTTTTAAGGCTACAACCTCCTTCTTATCATTGAAAAGGAAACACGATGATTATTGTATCTTCTCATCCTCCAGTAAAAAAAAAATTAAGACTTAATCTGGGTTGTAACTATGTCATTTGGTAAGAGAGAAATATCAGCATCTAACCGCTGAAGAAACTTGCAGTAAGAACAGTGCAATAAGAGGACAAATGAAAGAGTGCATGAACATAGGATAGCTCTACTTCTGACTGCTTTAATTTAACTCCTGATTTTGAACTTTTAATTTACTAATCTTTCATGGCTGTGGCATAACTCTCCTTTGTAACAATTGCAACCATTAAACGAATAGCACGTTTGTTGGAAGTTGCTTTCTGAGATTCAGAAACCAAATACTGAAGCAACCAACAAGTAACACGTGTTTCACAATATTTGTGGGTACAAAGAGCATACAGTCATATGTAGAAAATACAGGAAAAAATGAATAACAACTTCCATCTTGAACTAAATACAATTTCAAACAGCAGACTATTTCAGTGAATAAATCTTTACAAATACAGCAATATTATTTCAGAGCATAGAATAAATTGACTATAATAACCCTGTGAACATAAAGTCTGTCAAAACTGCACTGAACCTCATTCATAGTAGCTTATCTTTCTATCTGTAATGACAAAGAAAGCACAATAATGACAGCATTGTCCTAAGCTACAGCAAGCAAAGATGCACTCAAACACAACAGCAGTGGGCACAGAAATAAAGGAAAGAAATTGCTTACTTTTAGAAGGCCACAGGCATACAAGGATCTCTAGCAAGATACCCATACCTCCACTGCCAACCCTTAAATGAGGTCTGGGAACAGATGGATCCTGGCTCCACTCCTGGTCACTCAGTGCATTGCATGCACCTGAGCCCCCCTGGGTCAGCCCTGCCTTCCTACACGGTGCTCAATTATTATTTCAGGCCATGACTTAGCATTTCTGCTACACCACCAATTCAAGAAAATATAAAACTCATTTTTAGTATTGAGAATTCTTTAAAACAAGTCCTAGAAAGTCAAACACTTCAAAGCCAAGACATGCTTCACACTCATAGCATCTTTTGCCTTTGAAGTACCAAAATGCTCTATTTGTATTGGTTTTAAAAATACACTTTATTTCTGCTTATAGCACAGTGGATACTTCTGCTCCAGGTGCAAAACTGCACAAAATGTAAAAGCTATTTGTTTTCAAGCATCCTGTTCCTCTCTTTAGAGAGCTACTTTGTCTCCAGCTGCAAGTACTTCAAAGAGAGACAACCATTTCAAAAATGAGCTATAGCTGAAATCAGGAATTATTTCTTTTTAGTTTACGTGCTGAACAAAGCATGATTTGCTGAACAAAACAAGTTACAAGAACTTCCAATATATTTCCAGTGAAAGATAATTATTTATTGCTTTAAAACAAACAAAACAAGGAATCTATCTTTGGTGAATTCTTGTTTAATCATTTTAAGTCCTGTTCTGTTCAGTGTTTTAGTATATTACTCAGATTAGGTAAGCACTCTACTGTCTTGTTGATCAACAGCTTTCCCTTTTATCTTCTGCAACCACCAGCCTGAGTCTGTTATCTCCCATGAGGTCATTAGAGTCGGTCATACCAATAAAAGTTTAGTCAAACTTGTAGATGACCAATGAATCAATTCCTGTCTTCTGTGCATTATTTCCCCATTTCTTACATTATGCATTCAACACAAGAGTGAAAAGGTCAAGTTCTTGCCTTGTTTTCATCCTACATGTAATTTCTTTGTTTGTAAGAGGAGTGTAGGAGTGGTAAAATGTATTTAATTTTTAAATTCATTTCAGTAAGGGACAGCAGTTTGGTCCTCTTTAGGATTTTATTTCACTTTAAAATTAATTATCTTAATACAATAGAAAAGAGAGTAGAGTGATATTAAACAAATAAAAAAGCTTATTTCTTCTATTTTCTGTAAAGACTGACAGGTGGGACAATGGTGAAATGTGTTATAAGATGGGATTCATTTTCTGTTCAAATAAGTTTTAGCCGAAAAAGCATGTTTTTCTGGAAACATCGGACAATATAAATAAGTGAAAAAAATCCAAGGAATAACATTAAAATTCAAATTTTTATAACTAAGGTATTTAAATTCATTATTCCTTGTAGTTTTCTACCATAGGATTATCATCCATAAAACTGCTTTCTGCTTTAACATGTGATGTGTCATAACTTACTGCCATTTCTGAGCAGGTAAAGTAAGAATATAAGCTATTTCAATGGATATTAAATATATTTAATTTCAGTGCTATTAAAAGATCGTTCAATTGCATTTGGAAAGCCTAATTTTAATGTTAATAGTGAACAACACTACAATGAAAAGTAGCTAAGATTTACAAATTAATAAAGTGATGTTAATAACTTGAAGAATTATTATAATCATTTTAAATGCAACAAAATTATATTATTTATCTTTTTTTTAATGTTTCTGTGTAGCTGTTTTAGGATCCATAACCTACAGGGTTTTACTAAAAGCTGGCACTTTTTTTCCTCCATGTTGTCTCTAGTGCAGTGGGGATAGGGCTGCTACAGATACTTCTTCTTTGTAGATTACTGCTTTTTTGGAGCTTGACTTCAGCATTTTAGATTTTGCATTTTGCATTTGTACAGGCATGTATCTACTCTCTGTCTACCTGTCAAGGGGTAGCTAGGAGTGCATGCATTCTGGCCAGTGTGGGAGAAGGCTATCATTGTCTTTATGCAGAGCTAAAGCTCCAAACATAACAATTTCATCATCTCAGGTTTTTGCTGTCCTTGCAATGACCATGGACTAGAGATGGTACTAGCGAGAGTCTACCAAAAGATGTCTAATCCAACTGACCTGTTCCATGGTACCACAGAATCTTAAATACTGATTTTCTTTCCGAAGGCATATATAGTTCATTCTTAAACCTGAGAGAAAGAGGAAAGATTTGCTTCCCTAACAGAAGAGAGAAGCATCCTCTGATCTTATGACTTTGAAAATGTATTTTAGTGGCCAAGATGTATTTTGTCTAATCCAATACTTGAGAGACCTTAGATAATCAGAAAAGTAACAAATTCCTTAAAATCCAAAGGGCTGATATTTGCATTGATTCATCTCTGCTCAGTTAATCAAAACAAGCACAGAGAAGGGTCAGCACCAGTCAAATGGTACTCCTCCTCTTGACAAGGAATCTAATAACTTTAACTTGAACATTTACATGGGGCATCAGGGAACAGATTTTCAAAAAGTGAGATGTGTTCATTCATAATAAAATCTATGTGGAGAAGGACTCAGGAAACTTGCAGAGTTCTTCCAAGAACTTACAGGTCTTAGTCTTGCCATACAGTTAATTATTGAGAATTGAAAAGAAGCCAAAGTCTCTGGGTGTTGCCTCTCCACTATGCAAGGCAGTGCAAATCACTTGGAAGCAAGTCTGAAATTGATTCCTCCTACTACCTGTGATATATGCTCCTACAAGGGGCATAGAGTAAAGAATGCATATTCATGCTGTGTTGAACACAAAATGTATAGTCCTTATTCATAGGTGGACTTTTATTTACATTTTATTTGTTCATGCCAATAGTATTTAGTGACTAATTCAGATACAGATAAATATTCAGGCAGAATAGTTTACTCTCATTTCTGGTATGTGTCTTATTTTAGGACAATTCAGAAAGAGAAAGAGAAGGAATGGCTCTAAAGATAGTATTCAAGAGGAATGAACATGTTTGCTTACTTCCAAACCCAAGATTTTATCTCCTCTTGCTATCTCTGACATTGCATTCAATTTCAGAACTTAAAACTACATAAAGGCATAAGGCACTTTAACTATCAATAACTTTATTGATAAACCGATGCCACACGTCATTCAGAAATGTAAATGGCATGTTTTTGTACCATAAGGAGTGATATTGTTCTCTTCTCAAATGTGTTTTTAAAGAGGGATCATTTCAAAATTTCTGTTCAAGTTTTTAAAACTTAGCATATGATTTTCATCTAAATATTAAAAGATTTTCAGAGTTTTCCAAAAGAATTGCATTGCCAAGAGGTACTTCTGACTTTTTCCCCAGTATTGACACAGCTGTGTTAATGAAGCTACTGGAGTTGCCATGCAATTGAGCACTAGATATACATCTGAGATTTTTCAAGTTTCTCCAGTTGTGCTGCTTATGATGCTGGTCTGGCTGACTGTTTAGAAAACAGTCATTAGCAGAAAACATGGTCTTTTTTGATTTTCAAGTATATATTAAATTTTTGTATGCTATACTTCTCTATTTTTCCCAAGCATAACAAAACAATGGGACATTTAAAGTCACTCCTATGAGAAGGAAACTAAAAGACCTGCATGTTTTGGTGGGCATACGCTCTATTTTTCTGTTCTCGGGTATGAAGAGATGCCTTGTTCAGGATGACTTAAAGGCAAAAGCTAAGAAAATTTGGTGTATAACTAACATTAGATGAAGCTACTATTTTATAAAAAATAAAACTCATATCCTGGCATGCTAATAAATCACACTCTTAACCTGAACAGTGAGTGTTACACCTTTCATGATATGCTGGACTGACTTCTAAACAAGTAATTTATTTGATTTCCTCCAGAATGGATTCAACAATGCACTTACAGGCCACTTTACGCATGTAAAGGTCTTCTACTTCAGCTGAGAGCTTAAAAAAATGTACTGCACCATTCTGAATCCAAAATAAACTGTCCCAGGATAAATGGCTGCAGCTCAAATTCAGACCTCTGTTTTAGATTCTGGTAATTCTGTTTCGTTAATCAGTTTGCTTCTGCTGGTAAAATTTCAGTTAAAAACATATATCTCTGGGGTAAAGGAAAGGAAAATCTATCATGACTGCTACATCTTTGCTTAAAATGAAGACAGATGTGTCAACCACAGACTAAGTATGTTTTGTACAAATAGAGGAACACGTTGTTCCCTTAGCTCTGTCCTCAGTAGTAGGAGACATCTATGTCACTTTCAGTTGAGGGAAATGCCTGTGATTTTAAAGCATGCTTAAAGTACTCAATTTGACTCTTCTGATGTCTTTGAAAGATGAAGTTAGAACAAGTTTGAAAGTAAAAAAAAAAATCTGCCACGAGGTATTCTTTATTTTATGAGAATATGTTTTGCTGAATTACTGTTATTATGGGGATGCTGTGGTCTTAAGAAAAATCTCCTCTCGAATTTTAGAAGTTGACATTTTGCATCTTTAGTAGCTCCTGAGTGCTTTAGGATATACAGTACTATACAGTGTCTTCCTACAAAGAGCTTTTTGTGTTGTGCAGAGTGAAAACTAGCATGAAAAAAACTCTGCTTGATTTTGAGTTCTATGGCTCTGGAAGATGGAGATTAGTTGTAGGTAAATCTAAGTAATTACATATGGAAAGGCTTACATATTGTTTCCTAGATGTTTTCAGATTTGTGGAACGTGAGGGAAGAAGATGAGTTTGACTTTAGATAACTCAAATATTGGAGATCCTACCACTATCTCTCAAGAATTTATTCCATAAAACTCCTTGGTATGAATTCTTCCTTGAATAGTCAGCTTAATTTTAACCCTAGTTAGTTTCATCATGTTGCTGAAATTTTAGCCCTTTTACCATTACATGAAATAAAGCAAAATCCTTTCTGCTTCTTCAGTTACAAGTAATCGTGTCCTTCTTGTATTAAAAAAAAAAAAAAAGAAAAGAAAATCTAGGAAAATGTTACCACTTTCAGGCCAGCTTCAGAAACAGCACTAAGTATCTTCCTGGATATGGAGTTCACTCCCACTTAAGCATAAAATGTCACCCAAGGCCCTAATTTATTATTACCCTTCCTATTTCTGATAGGAGAGTCAAAATTCCCAGTCGAGGATCTGAAACCAAGTCTACTCACACCATGCAACAACGTTTTGTGAAATAAAATTATTCTTCAATTTTTAATATAGCTATCTGTTTTTCTTACAACACGTGAATGTAGCTCATTATTGGAGCAGAACAGAAAGTCAGGTATCCTCCAGACCCTTCTATGTGATTTCTTTAAAAAATTTTGACAATTAGGTCTTAATAATTATCAGTTATTATCAGTTAATATATGTTATATCAGTTAATAATTATAACTAGCTTCTAAAATAAGAAGAAAAAAAAAAGATAAATTTTGGTGTAGATTTAGATGTAAAAATCACCGTATTAATAATAATTGTTATTTAGTAGAAAATGCTACACCTGCTCATGGAAGACACAGGATGTTTTGCATGGTCAAATAACCTAAATGTAGGTCCTGTGATTGTCTCAACAGCAAGTGAATTGTTCTCAAACTCTTAGATTAAAATTTTTCTCTGAGATTAAAACTAGTCGTGGATGAGAGGGCAGCTATAACTACAATAACCATTCCTTCCAAAACAGCGTAACTGTAAATAAGACCCACACTTGCTAGCATGCAGGAGGTCTGAGAAGGGCAAGCTAGCCCTGAGGCATGCGTATGCCGACAGTTTGTACCATCTTTCCTAGTGACCAGTCTTCTAAGAGCAGGCTTCAGGAGCAACCCAGGGCTATATTTGCTGACATGCCAGTTTGTTTACCCAGAGGAGCAAAGCGAGCTGGGACCAAAGCAAGGCACTTCCACAAGGGGAAAACTGTAAGTAATCTTTTCTCCTTTATAGCATACGTATTGGCCTTCTCTCAAGGTAATATCACAGAATCACAGAATTGCAGGGGTTGGAAGGGACCTCTAGAGATCATTGAGTCCAACCCCCCTGCCAAAGCAGGTTCCCTACACCAGGTCGCACAAGTAGGCGTCCCGGCGGGTCTTGAATATCTCCAGAGAGGGAGACTCCATAACCTCCCTGGGCAGCCTATTCCAGTGCTCTGTCACCCTTACCGTAAAGAAGTTCTTGTAAACATTCATGCAGAACTTCCTATGCTCTAGTTTCTGGCCGTTTCCCCTTGTCCTGTCTCCACGCACTACTGAAAAGAGTCTGTCCTTGCCACTATGGCCCCCACACCTCAGGTATTTATAAACCTCGATCAAATCCCCTCTCAGCCTTCTTTTCTCAAGGCTAAATAGACCCAGTTCACTTAGTCTTTCCTCATAGGGGAGATGCTCTAGGCCCTTCGCCATCTTTGTGGCCCTCCACTGGACTCTTTCTAAGAGATCCCTGTCTTTTTTGTACTGGGCAGCCAAGAACTGGACACAGTCACATCAAATGACTGGAATTGAGTAGAAATATACTCAAGGCCTCTTTTTTGGAAAGGTCTTGAAATCTTTATTGCTGTGGCAGGTAGATTTTGTAGGCACTTTGACCTGGACAATCAAAAGAAGCAACATGGATAGATAGAGTTTTAGGTAAACTCTGAGTCTGAGACCACAGATTCTGCTTTGTGTTAATAAGCTAAGTGTCAGGCCAGCTGTAATTAATTCGCGCAGGGTTATGTAGCTGTCTCCACTGTCCAGGGCTTGTCACATTCTACCTTGATGCTTTTCTCAGGACTCCATTTTATAGGCTAAAAGCAATCTCGCAATCTCTGAATGTCTTCTACAGAAGAGGAAAGAATGGACAAAAATCCATTCTTCTTGTACTGATTTCTCAGCCCTGGACTCCACTGTGAAATGAGCACGGTTCCAGCTAGATGCTATGTCCTAAGTGAGATGCACACACTATCTGTTCAGTCATCCACATACCCTCAGTCAGTACATATTTGCTCTTTTCTGAGTCATGGCCACAGCCTCTGGGAAGGAAGGGATATTGATTCTCTGTTGTTTATCTTTCTCTAATCCTGCTCCATTTTGCCTCTTAACCTATGGCTATCGGTATATCTTAAATATGAAATTCTATCTACAATATCAGTGAATGTCATACCAACTCTAGTATTATGTAAAGGCTTTTTTAGTTGGCATGCAGTAATTCAGCATATCACCTCATCGTAGACTTGCGGAATATCTAAAAATTAACTTATACATGAGAGCATTGTCCAAATGCTTCTTGAACTCTGACAAGTTTTGTGCCATGACTGTCCTCTCAGTGAAGAACCTTTCCCTAATGCTCAGCCTGACCCTCCCTGGTGCAGCTCCATGCTGTTTCCTTGGGCACTGTTCCTGTTACCAAAGAGCAGAGCTCAGAGCTGTCCCTCTGCTCCCTTGAGTTGCTACAGGCTGCCATGAGGCCTCTCCTCAGCTCCTCTGTTCCAGGCTGAGCAAACCCAGGGACCTCTGTCGCTCCTCACAGATACTTCTCCATCTTCACAGCCTTCCTTTGGAAACTCTCTGATAGGTTTATGTCTTCTTACACTGTGACACCCAGGCCTGCACCCAGTGCAAGAAATGAGGTTGCACAGTGCAGAGCAAAGTGGGACAACCCATCCCATCACCCAGTGGCAGTGCTAGACTTGGTGCACTGCAGGGTACAGTTGGCCCTTTGGGCTGACAGAGCACAGCTCTGTTATATTCAGCTCACACTTAACCAAAACCACCAGCTAGCTACTACCTAGCAACAGGAAGCACTCTGTATTTTTTAACCAGATAAAAGCTGACTGGGAAACGTAATTTTGTTATCTGGGGAACTGATGAGAGGATAAACCATTGATGCTGGAAAAATTACTAAGTGATGCCACCCAGGAGCTGCATTCAGGGAAATATTATCTTGAGATGTGATAGGAAAAATAGTCATTCATGCCATCTAAATGTAGTAAGAAAGTGAGATGTGGCTTGATGCACAGACATGACACTTAATCATTCTGTTGCACACAAAACCATAACAGCCTGACCTGAATATTTGAATTTACAGTTGTAAATGAAGGAAAGCCACTATGGTTTTTATCAAGAAAAGCTTTTTACTCTTCCCCTGTTTGGCGCATTCTTCTTTTGCTCAACAGCTAGATATTGCTGCAGGAGAACTGTTATACTATCCTTCTTGGGGTCCAGATGAAATTTTCCTGCCTGTTACTGGTAACTGGCCAGGGGGTAGCACAGTCAGGCAAGGGACTGCTTTGAAACGGTCTCTCAAATGCGGGAGTAGAAAGAATATTCCCATTAGGCAGAAATATGGAATTTGCATTAAGTGGCTAAATAAAACTTCCTCAGATGCTACAGGCTCTAAACATTCACTGCCTCAGACTGCTTACCACCTACTACATCACCCATGACATGCAAGTTCATGCTTCAGGTTTTTATCTTCTTGTCACAAAGCATGCATGTAAAAACGATGACTTGCAGATAGGACTTCCCCTGAGAGCAAGAAATCTGCACAGCCTCTTCGCTCTACTGTTTTTTAAATAGGAAAAAAAGCAAAGTCAGATGCTACATCTCTGCTACTAGCAGAGCACTACCACACTAGGAGTACCATGAATATGATGCTGCTTTGAATAAGAATACAGGAAAAGATGTATTTGGTCAAACTAAAATTTCACCTAATCCAGTACCCAACTGTGTCCAAAAGCAGAGTAGAGGGAAGACTGACACATGTCATACAGAAAAACTGACAGCAGCCCTGAGCAACCTGATCATGCTTCGAAGGTGGGCTTGTACTGAGCAGATTAGACTAGATATCCAGAAGGCCCTTCTAACCTGTTATTCCATGACTCCAGTTGAAGAAAATTTTTCCACTGCTACCTGAATATTTCCACAGCCTCCAATAATGAACACTTCCTAATACAGACTTGTGAAGTACTGCCTCCTGTCGTTCATTTGAAGAGTAAATCTCTGCTGCATTACTTATCACTATACAATTTAGTGCTACACCTTTATTTTAGTTTGTGTATCAAATACTGAAACAGATCCCCACATAGTTACTAATTCAAATAAATATCACATTGACATTCACTACAGCAAAGCTGTTTCATAGAATACAAATGCTTCTCATATAAGATCCTCTTTTAAATATTGAGCAACTTTTGTTATTTTGTTGGGGTTCTTTTGCTTTTTTTACGTTACGCTGCTACACTGAAAGATTAACTTGGCTTAAGACAGAAACTTCTGCCTTTTTCAGCTCGGTCCTTAACATTAAATTTTTATTTAAAATTAAATTCTTATCTGTCTGAGTCAAAACTCTGTTCCTGACAGCTTTGCCCCACCTGTCTTTTTTTTTTTTTTTTTTGTCACGGTTCTGGCAAACTTGGATGAAATGAAGCTCAAAAGTGGATAGCCCCTTAATCTTTTAAAATATGTATCTACTGTCTTTGTAATAGAAGTTCAGGACCACCTGTTACTGGTGACTAAAGTTCCTCATTTTGAAAAGCCACAGGATTTGCACTTCCCTTGCAGTAGCCAAACTCTGATGCATCTTGGAAGGAGTACAGTGAGTGTGCTCAACAAAAATAAATCCAAATTTCTTGCTTCCTGAAATGACCAGAGAGTAATAGAATGATGGTGTTATGTGGGGAAAAGAGAAGCAGTTTCTGGAATCTTTTCCTCAGGCATAACAGTCTGCTAAAAAGCTGATGAGCTAAGGGATGTAACTTGGACCACTGAGAAGCAGTGCTCATTCCACACAAAGTTCCTTGCACTTAAATCATATATTAGTGGCTTTTCAGAGAGTTCCTCAGAGGTATACAGCATTTAAATAACTGAGCAGGCTGCCCTCAGAATGATAAAGGAGAAAATGTGAAGGAGTGCTGAAGATCAGGGCTAACAGCTGCACTGTCAGAGGGAACACAGTTCTCCATCAGCATGCTCAGGGTCAGAGAAGAGAGCAGTAGCAGTGTTCCACTTCCTTTGTATCCATCAAACTGTGCTGCCAGTCTCATTAACCTTATCAGGGGGCCGATCACAGTTTTCATGCTTGTATAATATCAGAAACACTACTTGAAGAATAAGTAGGAAGAAATACAGCAAGTACAGTAGAAAAAAAATCTCCTATTCCCACTGCATCAGGTTCTGTATTTAAAAGTTTAAAACTTTTTATATTTTAATTTCCCTTTCTTGAACAGTTCATTTAGAAATGAATCTAAATATGAGAGCTGCTCTGAAAGTAATGTTTCCTATTTTATTATATTGGTCCATGACGTCAGAAGCAGATGATGGTAGTAAAGGCTTAAACTTCCTATCAGTATTCAGTTACATTTTGTTGCCATGTGACAGCTGGCATCTGACACGGGAGTGCATATGAAGCAAAGGTGTGAAACTATTCCTCCATACTGGATTTTTTCCAGTAAAAATCTGAATTTGGAATAATTTGGAAGGACCTTAGCACATTCTCTAATGAATTAACCACCTTTCAAAATGTTTTGTCAGGCTCTACATAGGAGTAACATAACTTGAACTGGTTATAAGCTACTGGGCTGCTATATTTGAACTGATGGTAAGCTACAGAAAGCACTTGACTGTGAATATTTACTCTATTTTGTCATATATAAAATGAATGCTGAAATAGCATTGACTTCTAGGGAACATCTGTGAGGTATATGACAGTACTATGGAAAGAAAAACCCTGTAACAAATTTTGACCTCGGGGCTATCTTTGAATTGTGTTTTCATTAGTTTTTGAGATACGAGGAAATTCTGGTGCCCATGAAAGAACTTTGTTATAGTTGTACCAAGTCATGTTAAATAAAATTGTACAGAAGCAGATCATCTTTTCTTTGTCTTGTTTCTTTTTGTCTTTGTGCACATCATCTTTGTACTGCATGTGTTCCCCCTGAGCTAGAAGTGAACTTTATTTATTTTACTTGTTCATTGAAATAAGGTTAGGGACCTGTTGTTTCATTATTATTTGTGAGGTTTTGGGATCCAGTAGTGTGCTTGTAACTATTTTGTGAATACATAAAGAATTTCAGCACAACATTTTTAAATATTATCTACATGATAATACTTTGCTGTTAATACAGCAAATTTTCAAGTTGCTTTTTTCCCCCCATAAACTGAACGTGGGCATATTAAGATGTTGATAATGCAGTGAGCACGTGACAAAATGTCAGAGAGAGCAATAATGCCCCCATTCTAGGGTGGGAGGCACCCTTCCCACGGCACAGGACATTATTTCAGCATCTACCCCAGCAATAACATTACAGTGCTGATCTCCAGCACTCACAGCTCTGCCATTGGGAGTCCCCAGCCTGTAGCATTCCTTGCAGCACTATAATATAAACAAGATAGGCAAAGAAATACAAACTTAACGAGGGAGAGAAGGAAAACAAATAGCTGACTGCTACCATTTGAAGGAAAGGAGGGAGAGAGTGAGAAAGCACAAAGTCCGTGTTGGTACCTGCCCTAGGACACTGCAGAGTTCTTGTTATTAACATCACTCATTCTAGAAAATTTTGACTTTAATAATAATCGATAACAAAGACAACAGTCTCCAAAGATTTGCCAACCACTATGTTTCCAGCAAAATATAATTCTAGAAATTTCACAAATTTAACTTGCTTGGAGGACACAAATACACAATCTAATTAGAATGTCTATTGCCCATTTTATTTTCAAGTCATTACAAACTCATACACTTGACCCATGAGTTTTATATTTAATTTATAGTCCAATTTTTCATATGAAACATGGGATGAATAATTGTCTTAAGTGTCCTCAGAGAACAAACAAGATTTTTACTGTATTTTAATCTTGTTTTTTCCAAAGGAAAAATGGGGACAAGTTGCCACACAATTGAAACTTCACTAACATGGAAGAAACTATATGAATTAAAGACAGACATCACATGGAGAGCTGTAGGAACATGAGCCTCTGCTTTCTGATAAACACACACAAAAATTGTTTGATTCAAGAAGTTGAGCATCTCTATCAAAAATCACACAAAGCTCAGAGTTCATTTATCCACCAAGTCAGAATAAAATTTGTTACTACAGAAAACAATGCCTCTGACAGAGGAGAATTTAGTTCACTTTAAGCACAAATTGTGGTTTCATTCAATTATTCATTGAAAATTTCAAAGAAACAACATGTGCAAAATGTGACATCAAAAACCAGTGATCAAACTATTTATCTTGCCTAGGCCAGATATAGAGGCAAGAGAATGAGACATAAAACACAAATGCCTGAATAACAATAACTCTTTGAATAACTTGTGCTGTGAAGCAAATATTAGCAAGTAAAGAATGTATTATAAACAGACAGCTATATTTACAATTGTCTGTGTCTTATTGCTTTAAGTTTCCCAAACTTTCCGCTGTTGAAGCACATTTCTGAATAATGGTAATTTATTTCCTTAAGAAAAAAATCCAGTTGGAGGAAAAAGTTAATATGTAAAGGTGAGCATCTCAGCGTGATGATTAAGACAACTACCTGGAGAGAATCCATTTTCCCCCTTATTTAAAAAAAAAAAAAAGCAATGAAACAAATAATACATAAACCTTGACCCGTTTTGAGTGCACCTTCAACAGAATGGATTAAGTAGTTAAAATTTAGCAGAGAGGAGAATGAGAGTTGCCTTATGGATTCTCAGAGAAAAATCAGTTTTGATGTAACTGAGAGATGAATACTTTAAAATTATGATTAATTTTTTTGAACAACACACTTTTACAATGATGTGAAGATATAAATAGAGCACTTTAGATTGCACAAAAACTGACCCTAGAATTTTGAATCAAGCTGAAAACTAATGAAAGCCACTTCTCATGTAATGCAATCTTTTAAGACAGAGGCTTTTAAACTGCATAATTTCCCACTCCTGGCATTTTTATGTATCCATATACTTAGAGCCTGTACAATTTTTAGGGGAAGTATTTGTTGTCACAGATTCATCTCAATCCATAGTGCTGGTGATTTGGAGGGACTATAAGTAACAATCTGGCTTCATTGCCCATGGCTTTTGATACAGTCCAAAATTATAATAATTACTGTCATACACGGCTCTTAGACACTAAGGATTGAAAAGCAATATAAACTCATTCTACTGAGTTCCTATATAACGCAGAACTATTTTGTAATGTATATTTACTATTGTTTGCACCAGACTCTCTTTTGTGTTGTTAACAAAAGTTTTTGAAAAGTTGCCCCAGGGCTAGACCCTGAAATATTCCCTGAAACATCTCTCCAGTTTGATTCTTTGCTTTTTAATGTGATTTGCCAGGGTTTGGACCCATAAGACAATACTCACTAACTTAAGACAACACTTTTCCACATTTGAGAACAACATTATCTAATATTTTTCACACCTTTTCAACTTCAGTAAAATTAATTAAAAAGCACTCAGTGGTTTGGAAGCAATTTAGAATTGACCTCTTTCAGCTGAGTTACAAAAAAAAAATGTTCTGCAGTTGTTACAGTAGAGCTTCTTGATCCAATGAATATCTGTCTTCATTTCAACCAGAAAAAGTCACAACAGTTTTTCCATTGCAATACTTCATGTATTTTAGGAGTTGCTCTACTTCTTATAGGAAAATGATTATTTCATGATTAATCTTTAGGAACTGCATACAGTAAGTACAATTTCTTAGATATGCGAGTTATATTCTTCACTTTTGCCCTATTATTTCATCTTCCTGATTCCCCTGCTGCATATCTCTCCTGTCAGAATTTACATATTTTCTGATCTAGGCTTGCCTAACCCCAATTTTGCAAATGTTAATGCAGGAAATTTGTTCTACTAATTTTAGAGGAACTTTGCACAATGCACAAGTACACAAACATATACATCTTTAGAGAACTAAGGTGCCCATTCCTCAGGGCACCTTTAGGACTGTCTTTTTAACTTACCAAAATATGGTGTCGATCACAAGGTAAGCCACTGGTATGTTTGCAAGTATGATACACGCCATACAGAAAGCAGGCATGAGAAGGGCAAAGTAATATTGAATTCAAGAAAGCCCATAAGGAGAAGCAGAAAGTGATTGATACAAGCTGTTGCTTCTTGAATTCTGAATTGGTCCATCTGTGTAGCCCGAAGCATTGGAATGAGGTAAAGGAATATCTGGAAAGTTCACATAATTTATTTAAATCTAAAAATAACTGTTAGTGTTAGCAATTAACTGTTTCTTTGCAAAGACACATGATGCAAATGACTTCTGTTTGAAAATAAAAGAATGGCTTTGAGGGGAAAATAATAAATTGATGCAAATCCCCAATCCAGTAGAGTCATAGTTCAGATATGCATAGAGTTAGTAACTAACTGATTTTCTGAAATGCTGCAGTGGATGAATTTTGGAGATACTTATTTTCAAATTGAGTTGTCAGTGCACTGCCAATTCATAAAACCAACCCTGCAGTAATATCATCTCATCACAAAATAAGCTGACAGACTGTACCATATTTTTATAGTGAATCATTTAAACCATGAATCATTCATAGCTTCACACAGGTGCTGAAAATAGTGAAAAACCTGCTGTCATTCTAGACAAGCCTGGCACATTCTTGCCACAAGTGATGGGCTCTTATTTGCAGCATAGATCACTTTTTAAACCTATCAGGAAGGAGGAAAGATCAAGGAAGAAAAACAGAAGAACCCTCTCTTATTCCCTTACTTTCCTTCCATTTCTTCCTCTCCATTTTTAACAGTAGTACTATCTTGCCCATTGAAACTGTAAAGTGGAAGAAAAAATATTTTTACTTTCTACTGAATTTTTTCCTTCTTTTGTTCAGTTGACACACAGATATAATCCATGTTGTTCCAAAAGGAGCAAGTTCTGATACAGTAAACATATCAGAGTCCTCATTCTGAATCACCTCCAGCATGTCATTCTGTTGGTGTATGTGTTAGCAGATAATTAGCTGCATGCACCAAAATAATCCAAGGGATCTGGGCATTAGTACAAAAGAAGCAGCAAATGATAGGCTATCATTATAGCTTCTGCAAAATGTGCAGAATGCCTGTCAGGAGGCAGCTTGCAGATCGTTTTATTCCTAGGCTTGAATAAGAGTAGAGAAACACACTGCAAGGCACAATTAACACACCCACCTAAACTGACCTACAAAAAGCTGAAGAAAGGGCCTTGTTAGTGTACACTGCATTAGGTGGTTGGTGATGTTCTGGGAGTCAGTGGTTCCATGTTGGCACGTCTGTAAAATGAGTTAATGAGGAGAGTGACAGAACGCAGCTATTTCACGCATGATTAAGGGCAGGCTGTCCTTGAGGAGAGCTCATCCCATCCCTGAGGACCTGTTCCGCCTGCCTGCCAATCTATGGCTGTCTCAGACATACAGGTTAGAAGAGAAAATGCTTTAGGCCAGTTTAGCCATCAAGGAGTGAGAATCTGTGATAAGCATTGCAAGATTTACTTCTTATGCACTTAACTGTCAAGTACTTCAGCATCCAGTAACATCCTTTTTCAGTATGTATCCACTGCAGAAGAATCATTTGCCTAAAGTAGTCCTCTGAGTGACAACATGAGCAGAGAAAGTTAGCAACAAAGCACAGAGGGGCAGACTACTATTTTACACTGTATTCCTCTTCAGTATTCACTCAGTTTGGAATTCACAGCCCTGAACCATTGTTGGAGCCAGGTCCACCATGACAGAACACCAAAGCAAGCTGTAGGATTCCTCTCTTTCTACCCAGTGGTGCTTGCCAGTGGTGTAATCACTTACCATGCTCTGAGGAGGTATGTTTAGGGATTAAGCATACCTAGCCTTCATGTTAAAACTGTTCCACTCTGCTTAGTATAGTTAATTGTTCATTCAGCCAGAAAAAAAAAAAATTGGAAAGGAAGAATGAAAATGACAGCATGGATCCTCTTAGCCTGGAAGTCAACTCATTGACCCAACATTAGCAATATCACCTTGAATGTAGACTTGGATCCCAGCCACTGCACTAATTGCAATTAAGATGTTTTGTCATAATTCAGATGAGAAGAGGTAGAATTGAGCCTTTGACATTTGAAAGAATGGTCTTGCATGAATGCTGATGAGAAAGGAACTATCACCTATATCCCATGATTAAATATACTGTGTAGAGTATCTCCATAAGATATCTTCTGAGCATATTCCTTACTTCAGACTGTAAAAGACAACAGATTAAAAAAAACAACACTGAACTGCCAATCCAGAGCAGATATATGAAGCCAATCAGCTTTCAAGAATAAGGAACTTCCAAGGATTTCCAGAACTAACTGAGCTTATCTAGAAAAAGTGCTACTATCTTTTGATGTGCCTAGACTGAGATTGCATCTGAATTTCTGATATTGGAACAATGGACTTTTAAATCTTAAGGATTTAATAATCTAAAATGTTGACTAGCGTGTCTGTGTTTCTGAATGGAAATGGCCTCTTAATCCCCAGGGCTATTTCCAGATCTGACCCCATTAGAATAACCGTGGACTTGGAAAAGGGCCTTATTTTCTTACGGAAATAAATGTGTCCACTTTCCTCAAAACCAGTTTCTTCCAAAGGAAGTTCTGCATGGAAGACTCTCCTCTGATACAGTCTGCTTTAAGCTACCAAAATACCGTACAGATTGTTCATAAGTTGGAGACTTATCTTCTGCTATTCTGTGTGCTCTAAATGCCTGTGTTGGAACAGAGCTTCTGGGGCTTGGTACAGCAGATTGAGGGCCTTTTTTACTAGGTTAACTAGGTTATTTAGTTCATTTGAATTTGTTTTCTTTTAATTTAAAGCCAATTAATTAAAACTTTTTAAAGCTCACTGCAGACGTATTCTAATTCCAAACGTTATTTAATTCAGATAGCTTGCTTAGTGCTTTTGAGTATCTAAGAAATTCTAGGAAAACTTCATCACTGGGACATAATTGTTTCCTTCTTTATATGGCCTGAAAAAAAAAAAAAAAAGAAGAAGTTATACTGATTTTAGTTTTTTTTGTAGGCATTTTTTCCTCTTTAAATTTAGAATTATCTACTGCTTCTAGGTCGCGCAATGAAGATAATTATCATGTAGTTTTAGTAGATGGTTGTGTAAGTTAGAAAGCAAGATTTTTTTAGTTACCTAGAGTTTATCCTCCTACCACAGATAGTTAGTAAATATAACTAAATATAAATTCTTGACTCAAAAGAGAGGGGTATGAAAAACCCTGCTATAGCCTTACAGATCCAAATACTTAAATAATAATGCATGACAATTATAAGGACTTACTAGCATGTTGTCTCAGAATTTATTTGCAGTAATAATTATTCTGAACCACTATTTTATCACTGGTCTTTATGTTAGTCACTTCACAAATTTTTTTCAGCATGCCCATAGATTCACCATTTTGATGGATAAGTGAAATTCCAGCTGCATTACTGTACACTCACAGCCCTCTGATCTGATCTATACAAATTATATTAACTAAATCAGAGATTGCCCTTAGTATACATAAAAATGCTACTTAAACAAGAAAAAGAACAAGGTAATTTCGTTATTGTGAAAGAGAAGCTAGGTAACTCAATGTCATAAAGAAATTTAATAGCAGAGAAAAAAAACTAAATTCAAATCCAAGTCTCTCAAATCTATGTCAGGAATCCTGGCCAAAATTCTGATTTTGAAAATGGTTTGTATTTCAAAATTATCTATATCCTAATCATTATTATCATAAAGATGAGTTAAATAGTTTCTGTGTATGATTGGTATTTCATTTGTCAAGAACATCTACTATAACTGATAACATTTTGAAGGTCCTTGTTTAAATTCCATCCATATGTCTCAACTTGGTAATGAATTCCATAGCAAACAAACATTGCCTTCTTTTACTTGAGCAGTATGAGCTGGCTCATATGTTTATTTATTTTCTTGGTTTTTGTTTTTTTTTTGTTTTGTTGTTGTTTTTTTTTTTAATGCATCCTTCTTCTACATCACCTGAATCCTAATATAGAAGATCTTTCTTGAACTTCTGTGTAATTACTGCCCAGTAGCTATTAGTAATTTTTCCAACAGCAAGATCACAATAAATGAGCATCTTTCTCCAAAAGCACTGATATGTCTATCATGTCACTGTACATTATACCTGGGCTTCTTCTTATTATAGTAAGCAGTTGGAGAGATTTCATTACCTAACAAAATTAAAGCCCTGATGGATGTCAGTGTGAGTTACAAAAGAAGAGATAGGAGAGAAAGTGAGAAGCCAAGGACTGCTAATGGATGGCAAGTCATACATTTTTGAAGATTTCTCCTATGGATCCCTAATTCAGAACTAGATGGAAGCTCTGTAAAACTGGAAAAAAATCTTCATATTCACAGGCTTTTATCCTCACTGAGAATTTTGATTATTGCAACATCTACTGGAAGGACAAAACAACAGGCACAGGAAATCCAGATTTCTGGAGTCCATCAGTAACATCTTAATGCAGATGATAAAGAAACCAGGGAGGAAGAAGTGCTCTGCCAGACTGGATAGCTACAAACAAGAAAAAAAATCTCTTGGGGATGTGAAGGACAGGGGCCGTGTAAGCTGCAGCAACCATGCAATGATGATGATCAATATCCTGAGAGGAAGGAATACACACATAGCTGGTGTGGATCTTTCTGAAAGATCTCAGCAGTCAGGAGAGGTTCCCTAGGACTCAAAACAAATGTCACTTTTCTTCAGAAAGAGAGAGAAGGAAAATCAGGGGAAGTACAGTCTGGCAGCCTTACCTTAGTCCCTGGAAGGGAACAGAGTGAAAAACTCCCAAAGACATTTCTAGACATACTGAGGATACAGTGGTGGTACAGAAGTGGTCAGTATAGATTTACAAAGGAGAAATTATGTCTGACCAACTCAGCAGCTACATGACATGACTGGAAAAGATGAGATGGATGAGTTTGGATCTTTACCTGCTTTATGTGAACAACAGAGAGCGGCATTCAAGCTGTCAAGAAATACATTTTCCACATCTTTATACATTCATGATGTTCTAGCTCTTGTGCAATTACAGTATCTCAGCTAAGCAAGGTTAGTCATATTTTGTTACCTTTCTCCTCAACAAAGAACAAAGGGAGAATTCTTCAGTGGCTGCCACTGATAAGCAATTATCTCAGATCTAAGACTATATTTGGGCTACACGCTACAAACAGTTTACTTGCATAACTCCAGAAAATAAAGGGGTTTAAAAAAAAAGCTGTGAAGATGTAAATAAAGAAACCAGGTGCTAATGCTGGATTTAAAGATCAGTGCATGTAAGATACTTCAGGAATTTAGGGGATCTTTCAGAAAACAGGGAACTTTAGGCAAGCCAGAACAGCAAACATACTTTTCACTACCTAAAGATTAAATGGGAGACAAGTCAGCAACGGAGTTTACTGATAGAGGGGAGAGAAAGCATGCTTTATTGGGAAAAAAAAAACAAACAACAACAAACATCTGCAAAGATTCTTGACCTCTTGAAATAGTCTGACAGAATTTTAAATGAAACTGATGATACTGACTAGAGGAAGTGTGCTAACATTATCTTAAATAGACTTCCAGAGTTCTTATCTTGGTTCCAGCAGGCTGAAGGTTTGATTTTTTTTGTTTTGTTTTTTGTTTTTGTTTTTTTATTTTTTTTTTAAAGACTTGACCCAAAAGATGTCTGCCCATTGGCTTCAAATATTGACAGTCCCTGTGAATTATAAACTTAGTTACAAATTTCTTACTAAATTTAACACCAAGTTTCCAGCTTTCTGTGTTACCTAAGTGATATATTCCTTATACCACGAGTATTCTAAGGTTGAGGAATCCCACAGAACCCATGCCCCAATATTTTTGAAAAATTAAGAAGATTTTTCTGTGTGAACAGACCAAAGCAAACTGCAGCATTTCTAATCTGTGTAGAGAATCCTTGCTATAGTCAATGGGATGCATTCCTCTGTTTATATTAAAATAACAGTTGATTTCGTTCATGCAAGCACATTGTGCCTGCTCTCTTAAGTCAGGGATTCATGTTCTGAGCAATGAAGAATTTTATCATAATCTAGTTCTCCTTTCACTTCCACAGGACATCTTGTCAGTGTGAAAATAATAATAAAAGATTATTTCTTAGCGGTCATTTGAGTCTATAATTTTGTCTCCATTACTTACCTGAGAAAAAAAAAGCACCTTTTAAAAGAATAATTGATAAAGGCCATATTCTCCACTTATTTCTCTCTTTTTTTTTTTTTTTAAATGGCACTGCCACCCTTCCTTCTATTGCATTTATACCTGATTTTATGCGAGGTTTCTGGATTTTTTTTATTTTTTTTTTACTTTCTCTTTTTATTCCCCTTGCCTGTCAGTGTGGACATTTTTTTCCTTCAATATCTTTAGTCAAGTTAGTAATAGTTCTACCTATCTTAGCAACTGCATAAACATAACAATACAGGGGAATTTGGGCTTTAAGATGTGGTAATGCAAATCTATCCATAGAGGTATGCACCAAGACTGACAACATTGGATCTTATCAGCGGTTTGACCGGCTGCCTGCAGTCTTGCCAACAGTAAGTACAATATGAAAAAGGGAAAGAAAACTTAGCTGTACAAAATAACCTTCCATCAGGAAACTGATTCCTGATTTCCTCCTTCAACTGGAATGAAGAGACTGGAAAGTTATAAAAGCTGGGTATTTTGCTGCCACAAAAAAAAAGAAAAAAAACACCCAGAACAGTGTAAATGTTTGAAGAATCAGCATGGTAGATTTGATAGACATCTTATGCTATAAACTTTTAAATACAAGCATCTTAGACATTTATAACTCTGCTGGAGACAGAACTGGCTTTTTTTTTCCCCATGGAAAAACTAAGAGCTATTTTCTGAATGGAGAGAAAATAAAAATGTTTGCTTCTAGACCTTCCAAACAGACTGCTGAAAGGCTGACCTGCTTCAGTGTTGGACCTTTCACAGTGTGGTATACAGCACTAAAAATAAGCATTTCCATTTAACGATGTGAATCAAAGGTTAATTTGATTTTTTTTCTCATGCAAACAGTAGTAAGAGATGCCTGTTAAGATATTTTTTAGCATCTTTTCCTGAAATTTTTTTTTCCAGCTCCCCTTATTTATAAATATTTTAAATGGCAGAACTGAATAAGTCAGTACAACCACTTGTTTTCTGATCAGCTGTGACCTTTTCTTAAGGTATTACCAAGTAACTTTGAAAAACTGCAAAAAGTTCAAACTGTGACAGCAGTTTATATATAAACACACATCAGTCTTTATCCTTTCCCTTGAAAGCACACTGTCACATGCCACAAACAATCACACCATAGTTTCATTTGTTATTTGAGATAGGATGGGTCACATTTGCACTCAAAACTTTTAATTTTGTTTTTGTTTTTTTTTTTTTTACCACTTTCTCACTATATAGCTGCTAAATATTCTGCAAATTATGACAACTATGGCAGCTCCCTTATACTGTACTGTTAAAAAACTCCATTCTAGTTGAAGTTGCTCCTCAGGGACTGTTTTTGGCATCCAGGAAGACAAATGCCTCTGGGATGCAGAGCAATAGCATGGCTCTGCTTTAGAGCTGGCTTTGCTCCAAGGTGTCCGGTGGGAGGGGTCTGCAGGATCCCCCGTGGTGAACCTACTCCTGTAGAATACTCCAGAACACTGACTCTGTGATTGTAGAGCACCTTGATATATTAAATGTTCATAATAAATTACTATAACTTTTACTGAAGATATACCTCTTCTTTCATGGAAACTCAGAAAAAATCCAACTGCAAAAAGAACAGTACAAAGTTGTACACTTGTTGGCAGCTTCTACCACAACAACCATGGTACTCAGTCTTCGTGAGCTTCTTTCTTGAGAAACTGTCTAAAAAAAACTTAGAAGGGGAAGATCTACACACAGGGTTTGAAAACTAGTAGATGTGCCTTCCTGTTTTACCAGGTGAAGGAGAATGTCAGACAAGTGAGGGTCCTCAAGTGACCCAGACTCATGATCCCATGCAGCAGCAGGGGACAGAGTCCCACAGCCAGGTCCCAGAGACAATGAGGAGTTAATCTTTCCATCTTCACTCAAAGAGGCTACAGTGAATGCTGTTTTACTACTTGTGTCAATTAGTCCCCTCAAGATGGAACCTGCAGCATTTTACTATGACTTTGTAGAAATGATTCTTCTTAGTAAGTGCTGCAGAGCTGCCCTCTTAGTTCTAGAGAGCCTTATTCATCTTGCACATTTAAAAATGAGTTTAAAAATAAAACAGGAATGATTTATAGCACTGACTAGATCAAGTACACTTCAATAGTAATGTATAAATCTTCTAACAAATAAGCTATCAGCAGAGTTACAGGCAGAAAGGGGTGTCTTCCTTTCCTAAAATGAAAATACATTTGGAACAGTGCCTGTACTGAAACCTTGCTTACACTCTGATCTCACGTGAAGAAATTTTATAGTTCTTATTATCCTTGACTTTGAAAACTTCATACATGCTTTAAAAAGAGTAGCAAGAAAACTTGCTTACAAAATTCTGGGAATGAACATGTTATGCGACTTAAGGCAATGGAGAAGAGTCATGTTATTATAATAACATGAAACAAAGCTTATTATGGTAAGGAAAACAGCATTATTCTTGCAGCCACTGACTGTTCTAATATAAAGCTTCTGTTTATTGTTCTAGTTTCCCTCTATTCCTTTCTTTCTGACTGCTTTAATTCTTGCTGCCATTAAAATATATATCATCAGTGGAAAAATGCACATCTTCAGTGGCTGCTGGTACCTTTAAATTATTTCTTATATAATTTAATATGAATCTAAAAGTATTTACACAGATATCTGATTCAAATGACATGGAATATAATTTTGCTAATATGTACCTATAATTTTCTCTACTTAAATGCATCTTCCTTGGACTAATTTTGAACAATTCTATTCTGACCCATACATATTATGATACACATCTGAATACTGAACATTGACTTCTCGTACACCCCAAGCTGTTATTCAGTCTGCTTAGATATGCAATCAAATCCAGTTATTTTCTATGCATCTGAAATTATCTTCCATAACTTCCACTCACTCCTACCTGTTTAGTTTGTGTTCTTATGGAGCAGTTCCACTGCCAAATGCAATTTAAAAAAAATGTTTATTCATTCAGTTTAAGTAACCTTTGTGTAAAAGTACTCATACAGATAAATCTAACATTTAAATATTTGGTAATGAACCTACCTATGCATTTAAAACACAATCCTATATAGAAGTACCACCTGAAATAGTCACAGTCACTCAAGGAACAAATGCAGGAAAATAATGCTTTGCCAACATAATTTTTCAGCCTCCAACAAGAAAAGTATATTGCTTTCTCATTAACTGACTAAATAAGAAAAACATGCTTGTATGACTACTACATCCCTGGCTAAAGGGGTTCCTGCTTCAGTTATTTCAACCCGAAACATGCAATGCAAAGAAATTCAGAAAGGTCCCAGCATGTACATCAGGGTCTGACTCCTCCTTACTGATAAAGATGCAGAAAGGAAGTTTAAAAAAAAAAAAAAACAGTGGCAAGTGATCATTTTTCACAGTTTAAACATAGATAAGATCAATTTATGCCATTAAACACATTAGTGAGGCCTTAGTATACGTTCAGAGAATCTACTGCTCTCCTAAATCACTTGCTTTTTTATATCTGGTATCTTTTTGTCCCCTTTTCTTTTCTTGGAGCTGTAATAACAGAAAACTTCTGAGAATGCTGACTTAGGACATATTTCAAAAGAATTGGGGAGCTTAGTATTAAGCTCTTGGAGAACATATTTCAGTTTTTTCATCTTACTGACTCCCCCTCTTTCTCTTAAACTTGTTTCTTCTCCATACTTTCATAGCATATTTTCATTTTTTTTTTCTTTGCTCCTTTACAAATCTCTTCCATGGTTTGTACAATTGAATTCCACATATACACACATATATTTTAATATACATAGGAAAAAACTAAACTATTCATGAAAATGTCGTAATAATTGCTAAAGCACTTTATTTATATGAATATGTTATATTCTAATTTTCAGTGCATATATTTAAGGATTGATTGAAATTTCAAACATGAAAGTATCTCACTGTTAACATACATAAAATACACAAACCCTGTATAAGGTCTTTACACATACATCTTTTCTATGGGATTGTATTGCTGATTATTTATTACAGAAATTGGACTACTAAATGTTTAGTGTAACCTATAAACACTCCACTGAGATTCCCTTCACCTTCCTTTGAACCACATCCTGCAGCTTACCCCCCATGGCATAAAGTATCTGCACTGCATCAAGATCAAACAGAACCGGACTTAAGGAAAAAATACTAACCTTCATAAATTCAACTGTAAATCTCTGTATTAACTAAGGCCAAGGTCTTCTCTATTTGTTGAAATTTCCAGAAATTGGGGTTAGCAACAGCTACGTTTCCAGTTTTATTGTAACCACAGTAGCCCTCTCCAAAATATACGCATATATAGACAACCAAAGAAGAAATGAGCCCAGTTCTACACTCTTGTTGATAATCTGGTGAACTTTTGATAGCCTACCTGCATCTGACACAGCTATTAATGATAAAGTCACCATGCCATAGTCTCTTTTCTTTTTTCTATGACCGATTGCAAGAACCCAGCTATAGGAAAGTATTCTTTTTTCCTCACGATATTTTCTATGCACATCATAGACCTACAAACAAGTTGCATTTTTTTTTTTTTTTTAAGTCTCTGAAAAGGACCAGAAATTAGTTCCTTTAGATAATTATTTTTATTTCTTCTCTAAGTATTTGCCATGATATTGGTCCTTGGAAGCAGTGAAATTGTTCCTGATAAGTTCATTACGATACCAGGCAAATTATCAATAGGAAATCAATAACCATACATAAGAAAGATTGGACTCACCCAACTGATGATGACAGTCACCAGCTACAGAGCACGCCTTATCTTGAAGCGACCTTCACCCAGGAAATCCTCTCCCTTTGGAAGCTAGCCCTTAAATGAGCTTCTGGTTATGTGGGAGGCACCGGTGAATTGTTTGCACCATGCTTCCTGAGCCAGCCACCCTCCTCACCAGGTGCTCAATCAGTTCAGGACCGGACACAACAATTCTACAGTTGCACTGAAAGAAACATTCAGTGGGACTATGGAGTGATTAGGCCCTTCCAACGAAGATCGTTTCTCCTTTGTTCTCAAGACAACGTTCAGAATCGAGGCTGAAAAACCATTCTGACGCGGTGTGGAAGAACACTGAGGACAAAGTGTGTCTTCAGGAGACAAAAGAAGTCAAACGGGGCCGTAATCCCCGCGTGATGACCCTGACTGGAGAAGAAGCGCGTGCAGAGGAGCAAGCTGCGGCTCTGATTGGATGAGCGCTTGTGCGGGCAGTTGGCGTCTAGACGTGAAGGAGACGAGTTCAGTGCTCCTTTGACGCGCGGGGGGATAGAAAGTTAGAGGAGGGAACTCGGAAATGTAAATAAGGAATGTTAGAACCTGCAGTAAAGGATTGGGATCGTTCATGCTTCTGAGGCTGTGCTTTCTGAAGCTGCATTCCTCTCAAGGATGGCTGAAACATAGTTACACTGGTCCCTTGTCCTTCTAGTGTTTGCACCCTTCTGTTAGGAACCCCGCGTAGCATACTTTAAAATTAATGATATGCGTTCATCCCAAGGTACTGCTGTAATTCATGCATCTTTTCCTTTATGTTTAATACCCAGGCAATGCCAACAGATATACGTTCGGTACTTTTAACCTTAGCTTTACTTGTTATTATTTTGCCTCTGGCTCTCTTTTGAAGTGCTAATATTAGTGTCCTGGGTACCACCTTGGCCTGAGCACCTGTGTCCAACTTAAAATTAAAAAGTGTTCCATTTGTTTTCGGGCTGACAGTTCATTCATCTTCTGTTGCTACTTTGGCCATTACTGCAATGAAGAACAACTCTGAGCTAATGGCTTTCTAGTCATCTTCTTTGTCCTTGCTATCTATTCGTATTCTGTTGGTACCTGCAACTTCCTGCAACACGATAAAATCCATTGTGCTTCTTATATCTCCTTCCAAAAACTAGCAACTGCTGTTGTGTGTGTTGTTTGCTACAGTATTCGCAAGCGAGTTCCTGTACTGCTACTTGAGACTGCTGGCTTCCTATTACAGATCTCTTCATTCCCAATATTTTAATTTCTATACAGTCTTCTTAAAACCATTGTCTGCTTTCCATTAAAATTAGTCTAATAGTGGTTTGACTTTTAGTAGCTTCAAGTTGCTTTGTAATAAACAACCATTTCCTAGGTTCTTGTGCTTAATCCAAGTCATAGCTGTAATCTGCTCTTTTTTTTATTTATTTTATTTTATTTTATTTTATTTTATTTTATTTTATTTTTTCAGGGACTCCAATCCTCCGTACTGCAAGACTTTCCATCACAGGCCCATGAAAGCCTCTTCAGTTGTTCATCTTCTTTGGCCCACTCAGGGTGTTAATCATTTAGGAAGGTGTACATCTCTGTACGGTTGTCTTATTGCCAAACTCCTTTTCCTATAGACCAGTGGTGCCCACAGTGACAGAGATTAATACTCAGTCTGAAGTTATACAAATGCAGCATAAGGAGCTGAGTATCCACCTCATGTAACTATGGACAAGTGCTGCATCAGTGTTGATAGAGGTATAGGATTACCACCATAAATTGCTTAATTACTACAAAACTGTGTTCCTTACCCTAAAATAAATTACCAAATATCTGCAATAGAGCATGTATTCGATTTTATTAATCTAACTAGTACACAAATAGAGATGACAAAAGAGAAAACAAAAGATACTTTAAAAGGCATACCCAGTACTCTCATTGATTAATGTACATTGTTTAATAAAATTACAGCTACAAACTATGATTTTTTTTATTTTTATTTGTATTGTATTTATTTATATTTTATGTATGAAGGAAGGATTAAAATGCCATGTTTTGATATAAATACTATTTCAAACACCAAAAGTAATGCATATAGAATGTAGCACATAAGCAACATTTAATTGGGATAAATACTTCAGGATTAATCATTATGACATTTTGTTTTAATGCATACTTATAAAAAGAAAGTGGATGTCTAAATTTCACATTGTTATTATCTTTTGGTTTTTTTCTGCCAGTAATCAGCTCAGTGTTGGCATAAACATTCATTTTCCCCCTCTGAATTTAAAATTGAGCGTTCTTCTTCCCTACTCAGGTTATGACTGAAAATTCAGAAAATATACATCCATGTTAAGGGAATGAAATAAACTTAATTTTGTAATTCTCTAGCCAATGTCTGTTATTGTTTTTGTTTGTTTATATTATCATATAGCCAATTGACTGTTCTTCTGATTAAGCTCCAATATAGCAGAATGCTAAGTTACTGGATAATCATATAAATACAGCATACAAAATATTTTTCAGATCATATAGAAATAGTAGTAATGATTTTGTTTAGGTACCAAGCTTTGGCAGATCATGTAACCTTTGTGTATGTATATTGATCTATACAGTAGTGAATTAAAAGTCTTGGGGTTTTCATGCAAATAAAATAAGAAATTCCTTTGTTAGTTTTGTTTCTTTTAAAGGTACCTTCTGGAGGATGAATGAAATAGATAGCGACTTCTCTCAGGTCCACAACATTAGAACAATTTCAAACAAAAGTAGACCCTGCTCCAGTATTTACCTTAGAGAATACTGCTTTCAACATACATCTGAAGAAGGGATGGGGACTCCTTAGGCCAATATCCAATTTTATAGGATTCCCTTGAAAATATTCCTGATAACATTTTGAAGAATTCATTCAATCTCATCTTGCTGTTAAGATGGGAAAAAAAAAAAAGCAATCTATTCTGTGTTCTGTTCTTCAAGCAACATTTCTCACTGAACAGTAGGTCTTAATGAAATTTCCAGCTTGTTTTAATATTTTTATTTTTATTACAACAGCATCCATTCTGGAACTTTTGGAATAGTGTGATACTGAAATCTGTAGACCTTTAATTTCTAAACAGACTTTGCCACAGAAACAGCTGGATTTAGTTTTACACCAGCTCTTAAGTGTTCCAATTACACTTCTTCTGAGCTGTCTCTCAAGCACGTGGTGATGACCAGCAGCACCAAAGACTCTATTCAGCAAGCACAGCCACTATTGGTCTCCTTTCCTTTTCTTTTTTCCTTTCTCTCAGTGGACATTTTTCCTTGTACTTGTATTCTCAGTTCACTGTCAGAAACAACACCTGACCAGGAAGTTCTTTATAACCAATGACACAGTTGTTCTGACTTGTGAATTATTTTTTTAACATGGGTAGGACTTGGGCATAATTAGGTAAAAACACTTTCAAAAGTAACTTTGGAATTTAATAGATATTTCTTCTCATCTAAATGATGATTTTGTGATTACAAAATTCACAACTCTGTGCAAAGCAGTGGGTGTGGTTGTTTACAAATGGTATAGTGACTAAAGATTATCATGGATCCCTAAAGGATATCAGAAAACATGTTTGTTCTCATAGCATATTGGATTCATTAAAGCCGCTTCTATTTTTAAGTCTTAAAATAGGAAAACATCTACCATTGAATAGCTTTAGTGCTGAGGACTCTGAAAAGCAGAGAAAGCACTGGACTTGTGGAAAGAATGAAAGAAATGCTGGGAGTGGGTAAAAAGCATGCTAGCATGTTCCAGTTCCAACCCCCATGGAAAGCAAAGCTCTCTCTAACCTATTTTTATTTTTTGCTCAGAGGTAGAGAAAAGGAAAATTGGAAAACAGCTGAATAAAAGAGTTCTAAAAGACAGGATACTCCAGACCCTTGAGAAATTCAGGAAATACACCCAATTAACCGAGGATAACTAGGGTATACTGAGAAAAGGCAGTGACATTTTGTTATGCTGGGTGGTCAGTCCTCTCCCTAACACTTGTTGAATTGTACTGTAATCACATTCTTCTCTATTTTTTTTCTTTCTCAAACTATTTAGAGGACAAGGGTGTTTCTCTGCATAAACAGAAGAATCTGGAAGGGAAGAGCAAGATGGAGGCACTGTTGTACTTAAATTCTACTTGCCATAATAACAACCAGCTCATTGCTACTCTGTGCTGCTACTCTCAGACTGTTTTAAGACACCTCTTAGTAGACAGGATGCAGGAACAAGCTATCGCAGGCTCAAAGCAAAGTCTGCTACTGTAAAAGAGCCCTGGGACTCCAGAAATTCCCACTCAAACCTTTGTTCATACTCTTGTCTAAGCCCTTTGTGTCAAGGATCCTGCACTAGACTGAACACTTGGTAAAATGCTACCTAAATTCTACGTGGCATATTTTTACTTAATTTGATTAGTTATGGAACTGCAATATCACAGTAGGTCCTACAAATTGTCTTTTGCTCCAGTTGCATCATGCTGCTTTTTAATCCAGCCACAGCTATTGCAAATGTGTCCTTGTATCTTGTATAGTATATCTTTCAAGCAGTGGTGCCATTATTGATTTACTTTGTCTGCATAAAGAATATTCTCAGAGCACAGTAACATGCAGCACAATGTGGCACATAAGTCAGTTATTAGAGCCTTTTTGCCTTGACTTAATTAGCAGACTGGCATGGTTTCTTCTCCTCTGTCTTTCCAAAGATAAACGCTCAGTTCATGAAGAGGATGATTGGATATGTCATATGCAAAATGTCATCTGCAAAAGCAGCGCTGAGATGTGGTCCTTGCCAATGCAGAAATAAGAAAAAATACTTAACTCTTCCCCTTCAGAAGTAATAGAAAAGGGGAAAATACTCATAAATAAAAAGCTCAACTCAATGATCAGTCACCATTCCTGCAGCAGTAAACTAGACAGACAGCAGAAAGTAATACGTGGAAAGAACTTCAGAAAGATTAAGAAATACTAAAAGTTTCTCAAAACATACCATCAGAAAAAGCAGAAACCCCAGAAAACTATAGATGGTATGAGGAGAACAGAGTGAAGTGTTACTGTAAAATATCTTGAAATCAGTGAAGCCCAATGGTTCTCAGCAATAAAGAGGGCAAAACAGGTTGTCTGGTTAAGGAAAATGTGACCTATGTAGGATGCCATACAGGAATCTGAATTCAGTGTACCACAGGGTAAAAATACCATCGTAGACTATTATAGGTAAAGTATGCTGTGTATCAACATATTTTGATGAAATGAAAGCAATGAATGTGCTTTTGAGTAAAAAAAGGGTGTGGAAACCATTTTTCTTCACGCAGGGAAAGTCATATAAGCAGTGGAAGGGTAAAAGAGGAAAGTGAAGAGGAAAGGTCTTCTATAGAGTATCTCCAATTGAAATGGCCAAATCAGTGCTTCCTTGCCCTGACACTTGATTTTTCCAGCTAGCTCTCTAGCCCCAAGACATCTTTCAGGGCCTGGGAACCTGCTGGGCTTGTGTCTCCTGGCATGGAAGCAGAAGCAGCTGCTGCTGTCCTCACGAAAATTTGAAGTATTAACATCTTTCAGCACAAAACCGAGTGTTCTCATGTGAAGTTATGATAGAACAGGTCCCAAAGCCAACTGGAACAAAAACATCCTGATGGGCAGTTAGGAAGCCAGGCTAGCTGAGATATGATCAGCCTTGCTGAAAACTCAGTTTGAAAGCCATGGTACTTACTGTGTAAAAGTAAAATGTTTTTTAAACCCATCTAATGTCTCTTCTATTTGGTGATCACTTATGACAAACAAAATTGCACAAAGAAAATGGTTACATGACAGTGTCTGGACTCTCTATGAGAGAGAGAGTAATGCTCAGCATATAGTTCAGAAGATTTTTTTGTTTGTTTATTTTGGGAGACCACAAATACTAACATTATGCTTGAAGATTTTTCTAGAATTTAGGTTGCTGTTCTCATTTGTTAATTTTAATAGTTTTAATAAGTATTGCTGCTTGCCAGGGACTCACTCCATTGCATTTTATAAGGGCAATAGAAATGCATGAGGCACTTAAACACTATAGTCTGAAGGGACATTTGTGATTACTCTTCTCTCCTCCCTTCATATTACAAGATACAAACACAAATTTCTGTTTTAAATCTGTATTCTAAGGAGAGATATACTACACAGTAGCTGGATAGCACAAATGTTTAGGCAATGTTTAGGCTGATCCAAAGATGGCCCATTAAAGAGAATTGCTTTCCCATGTTTAAACATAAAATAACCCAAAAGTGAATGTAGAAAGTGGGAAAAATGCAAGGGCAGAGAAAGAGAAAGAACATGGAAGCAAAGGATGAATTCAGCTGTCAAGAGAGCAAGTGTGGACAGTCTGAGGAGTCATCATTTCAAAATTATTTTCCTCCCTAAATAAATGTCATCTGCAGCTCAAAATTTGGGAAACATCTATGCTGAAATAGAGAAGTAACTGGGGAAGTAAGATGATAATGGATACAACGGCAAGAATTAACTAGGCTCAACAGGATTAAATTAAACTGATAAATGAAGGAAAACTTTGATGCTGCAAAAGCTTTTTAATCTGTTGCTTTGGACCCTGGACTGCATGGACCCATAGGACTGCATGGTTCCTAATACTGCATAGTGGGAGGGGGAAGAATATAGACTAGATGACCCAGTAAATCTTTTCTCTGTGAAGCTGTGCTGTACTTTTTAGGTGATCGTCCTGTCCCAGATAGGCAGTACTTATCTAGTGTGTCACTTTGGGAGTGTTTGAAATATCATACACTCTCTGCCCAGAGCAGCTGCCAGCTAACAAACAAAGACAGTCTGTACAAATGACCACCTAATTAAAACAAAGCCAACCTTGTTATACTGTATCCAGAAATCTGGTTACAGGAACCAGCACGTTTGAGTAACAGACATGCTAGGAAGATAGGAAAGACATCGGAAAGACATCTTTCACAAGCCTATGCCAATGAAAAGTAGAAATTCATCTAAGATTGCAAAGAAGGGATTCACTGTTGTATTTCAGTAGGAGATATTTGAACAGGTATCACTAACATTTAGAAATGTTTTCCTAAAGAAAACATTCCAGAAATCTTTCCTGTCCATTCAATACATTTTCAGCTTATGCAGTGAAAATAACCCTTATATGGACTCTTAAAAAGTTTGCAATTTCATAACAGAAAAAGGCTGTGAGCCAGCAGGATAGGTAGCTAGAGGTGTTGTTGCTAGCATTTTGCTTGCCATCCACTTCATACATTCACAAAATTCTCAAGACAGTGTGGTGATGCTTGTATCTAAGGAAATGCCACCTGGAGTTCTCTCAAAAGGCACACAGTGTACGTTGTAAATTGCACCTAAACTTCTTGCTCTCCTAGCAGGAATTGGGCTTCAGCAAGGAACTTCTAATGATGATGGACCAGCTTGGCTATCAGATGAATAGTTTAAAGCATGAAAAAATTAAGCATGACATATACCAAACACTTGAGGAACAGACTCCTGTTGATTTCTCTGGGCTTTGAATAATCCCCACTGCCATCAAGATGAAAAACTGCAGGCACTTAAAGTAAAGATTCTGGATGGATTGCAAGATGAGATTTATGATCGCTTTAAGGGCATATGTGGAGGAAATTAGTATGCAGCGTATTGTTATTCAAAATCAACCTTACATTCAAATTCAGGATCTGATATGTTCATAAAAATAAAATTTAATAGAAACCTTCATAGTTCTTATGAGGTCTGCTTAGTTCTGAAATTAACTACTTTCTTAAGGGAATTTACATTTATACAAACAACTTAGTAAGTTCACTTTTACATGTAAAGTTCCAGCCAAACACAGCATAGAAGATAGTCTGTAATAAAGGAGTGAAACCAGGAAGTGTTAATAGCATGTGGTCAACGGCAAGATATTTTTGGATGCTGATCTTCTGCTGGTCATACATTATGATTAATGAGAAAAATGATGTGCAAAATATATGGGGGCTGCTCCAAAAGTAATGCCTCTTATTTTATTATGGTGGCCCACAGTGTCAGATGTGGATGTTGGTGGTATGGCAGTAGAAGTTAAATCTTCCCACTAATATTCTATTACATTATGTTGCTGTGTGACAGATGGCAGAAGAGGGGCAGTGTGACAAAATGGTGTCTTACAATGGAAGTGGGTATGAAGAAAAGGTATGGAATTGTATTCCTCAGTGCAGAAAAAGATTGCACTTACTGACATTTATTGATGCTTGCTGAACATTTCTGGAGACTGAACAGTGGATATCAGCACAGTGAGGTGGTGGGTGGTGTGTTTCAGCAGAGGAAACAGCAGCAATGGGTCCCCTCCACTGATGCATATTTTTATAAGTGCAGCTTGCAGGCTCTTATTCATCACTTAAGATATCCCATACCATCACTTTCAACAAAGCTTATAAGGAAGGTGAAACTATGAAGCACTGCTAACCGGCAGAGCAAAGGATTGTCCATGCTGCAAAAAGACCAGCTTATGGATATGAAGGGATATTACAAACTTAACTTTATTTTCAGCACAAGGATGAAGGAACCACCCAAATAAAGACAGGGGAAGTGAGAACTAGTGTTTGCCAGACCTGCCACAGAAGAAGGCTGGCAGAGTGAATCTATCTGCATGCCTCAAGACACCAAAGGAGGTACTAGAAAAGGTTTAAAGCAGATTCAGCAGTCATTAGTGCAAATACATCTCAGGCTGCTGAACTGACATTTCTAACTATGTCATTAAAATCTCAATCTTCAAAAACACATATTTGCCAAAATAATTACACTCATTAGCCAAGTTTGGACAATGGGTTGATTCAGTTGTTTTGTGGAATGAACTGACATCCTTTTCTCCTGTGTAAAGAAACACATTTTCTTTCAGTGCAGGATTATAATGTCCAGTACATGAATCTCCATGTTGAAGTCTGCTCAGATAGTAGCATTGGTTAGATTAATCTTTCTACCCTGGAGCTTTTTAAGAGTGGGAGTACTCCACTTTGTACAAAAAATTCTCCTTTACCACTGCATGTCACAAATGTAATCCTGGCCCTCAGAAAAAATGTAGGGAATAGACAACTGAGGTAAGACTGGAAGGAGATGTTAGTAGGTGTTAGCATAGCCCTACCCTTTCTGCCCAGCACAGGCAGCAGAGTGACTGTACAGCAGTACAGGCTGCCTGGGGAGGCTGCTTGCTACCAGCCCCCCAGGAGCCAGGCTATGTCAATATTCTCATTTTCTGTCTGTTAACTGAAAGACAGCAAATAATTCTATGAGACTGAACTGAATTGTTTGGGGTTGTTTGGATCTCTGTAGTTTTGAGGCTTTTCTTTTTTTTAACATCCTTTTTTTCCTATATTTTTTTCCTGATTGCTTCAAAATTTCAATTTGTGTTTTATTTTGTAAAGGACCAAACTAAATCTTTCAATGTTTCCAGCTCCTGTTTACCCTCTCACTTCCCCCTGTTATTATTATTTATTTTTTTTTGGCTGAAATTATGTCTTGATGTGTCACAAGCCATTTCAGTATCTTCCAAATTGCATTTTTGATGAACTGACTATTAAAGAGCATTGCTCAATTCTACCCAGAGGGAATAATTCATCCCCAGGCTTCCCAGAAAGGATACTGCTTTGTATTCACTGTTTGGAGAAATCAGAAAACAACACCACTTTCCTAGTTCTGAGAGACTGTTTACTGGGACTATAACTGGGAAGAATTTATGGAAGTCCGTACCAGGAATAATTGCTTCAGAATTTTGTTATGCAGTTATAGACTACATGCTAAAAATAACTAAAGCTCACTGCACGTATCACTCAATGCCATGTGAAACTAATGATTATTAACTATTCAAATAAAAGATTTATTTGGTTGTCAGATAAAGTCACAGTATATGAATACACAAAGTAAGTAAATCACTTTGCATTTTTTTCACAAAAAGCAGATAAATACAATCTTTTTCTTTGTTCTGAGTTTCCTGATATCCTGTTCTGAACCTAAGGAAATTCCTATGTCTCCTTGATAAAATGGAAGATTCTTTCTTTCCAAATGTTGTAGTGTTCTTACTTCATCACAAAGCAAAGAATGCCACCAGGTCTTTATTCATACATGACAGAACAATGTTCTGGTATTTTCTGAGACAATGGATTTAAGCCTTTCTACTCTGCTTCTTTCATGAATGTATCCTTTAACATTCCTTAAAATCAAATTTTTTATCTCAAACATTTTGGTTGTTGCATTGCTCAGCTAGATATTCTCAGGTCTTTATAACATTTCCTATCAGATAACAGAGGAAAGTATAAATGAACATTGTGAGCTAAGCCAGCACAACTCATACCTGTGTTTCTTACCATAAGAGGCGCTGCTCTTTATAAGGATTGCTACATTACAATCATGGCTAAGCAAAGAATTTTCGAGTTTAGCTAGATGGTTTTCAATCCCTATGTTTGCAGAAACTAATATTTATGTTAGATGACATTACAAGGGAGTATAACTGAAAGAGCAGATGTAAATTATTCAGGCACTCATCTGGAGGAGACATCTTTGTTCTTAGCATGTTTATAATTGAAATAATATCCAGCTTTCCCAAACTGCCATCAAGTGACTCATCAGGACAGTTGCATGAGCTGTGCATGCAGTGGTCCTTCACTTGGAGCCTTTCACATCCATGCACTGCTGAGATGTTTTGAAATCAGCACTCCCTTTTCTGATCAAGCTCTCAAAGCCCCCTTGCTCTGCCATTGTGTTATATGCATCTTGAATTTGCACCTGGCATTTTGCATATTACATGTTCTGAGAGGCAGACATGAAGACAAGGCAATTCTGCAAGCTGGATGCTAGACTATGCATAGCTCTAAGGGCATTTTTGGGGCTGCATGCAAGAAAGCTTGGTGAGAGTTCTGTAACCGATGAATGCATGTATGTTTTTGGTGATCCACTAACTTCAAAGCATAGGAAATAAGCACCTGAGATGGAAAGGAAGAGGCTGTTTCTTCAAATACCATGTGAGACAAAACAATATTCTTCTGCAGACTGAAAGGGGATTTCCATTCACCTCAGCAAGGGCTGTAGCTATTGCTGCCTGGACCCTTGCTACCTTTCTATTCTATCCAGACTTAACTGGCAGTTATCATTAAGAATAACAAGGGAATCTCTAGCTTGCTATTGAGGAGATACATGCCACCTTGCTCAAAGGATTATAGAACATCTGAGGGTAGTGAGTGGAAGGAGTGTAATCGATGAGTATAAATGTACCTTCACTATTTGCTTCCAATCCTGTGTATTCTAGAAGGATGTGCTACTTCAGGTGGTGACTGACCATAATGCAAAGTTGGTCAGTGCTACAACTGAACAGACTAGCAAGCCCTCTGTAGCAGGGACTGTAAGAAGAAACCTGAAGAAGAAACCAAGGGGTCACTACCTCCAGACATTTATGAATGTAGTGGCATTGCTATGCCTTCAGCCTCACTGCCTGCTCTGGCTTCTCTTTCCCTTTCCAACCCTACTGCTACTCTTAGATATCTGCCATAGTCAAAGCCACTATTCTACCATCACCTTAAGCAGATGTAAAAAGACTGTAGAATGTCACTTGAAAGATATTTAGATGGAAAGAAGGAAATCCAAGCTCTTACAATAGCTTTTTGCTAAGGCTTGTTCAACTTTTGTGCTATTAAGGAGAGGAGGTTGGAGATGGCTGAACTGATGAATATACTTTGAGATGCTTCACTGAATGGCAGGAATAAAATGAGAAATGTATTCCACTGCCTCTCTAAAGTTTAAAGGCCACTTGTGAACAATGTGTATAACTTTCTGCGTAAGATTTAATTCCGATTAACATGTGTATTAGGAGGTAGACACAATGTCATAAAACTTTTATCATGCTTTGTATGGGGATTTTAGTGTGCTGTGTATGGGAATTTTAACACTGTGCACATTTGGAGATTAAAATAAAGCATCTAAGGGTTCAACAAATCAAGCATTTTAATGAATTGTTTAATGAATCTGTGAAGTGAAGGTGGGCATTTTAATGAATCACTCAAGACTGCCACTCATGAATGCAAAGGCCTTTTCAATGAATTTTTAATAAATAACAATGAGAATGTCAAATTAAATGCTGTGAACAGTAGAAAAGGACTAAATGCACAACTGTGACCAATAAAAAGTATTAATAAACTTGCGCAATCATGTGCCAAGTTAAAATGTTAAAGACAAATTAAATAGAAGAGGTTTACATAGGCTATTTCATAGTGCCTCATCATGAGACCCATCGTCCTTTCCAGGGAACTTCTTTACCTTTTCATCATTCTCCTCAGCTGTCTGTGATGACTATTCCATATTTTTGTCCTTCACTTTCTTTCTCTTGTTCCCTCATTCCTTTCTTACAACCATCCAAGCCCACATAGATTTTTTTCTAAAAACAGTACCACTGAAGTAAGATGATAATTGAAGAGACACCCCAATAGTTTGCCCCTGCTTTGGAGAATGGAACACTTCAGGTGTGTCCTCCAACAATTAAAACATCGTCTCTAGAAGAGATACTGGTCCAGCTGAGAAACTATGTGGTGATTTCATTTTCTAGAATGGTGTTTTCCAAGCTGGAAGCAGGATGAAAAAGAATCACAGGCACTCTGAAAATTGCCAAGTGAACTGCATTGCCATGCAATCTGTGCATCAAATTGAAGCATATTCTTTGGCTTGTTTTTCTAAGAAGAAAACACTCATGGATCAACATAATGATTGCTTCAAAATAACTAGAATTCTGCAGTAACTAAAATATCTTTCTCTGCTGGAAATACTTGTGTTCTGTGACTTGGCTGGTTTATCATATCAGCTGTATCATACTTTATGTTGGTTCATGTCTCAGAAAACTCATGCACACATGAAAAAAGCTAAGAAACAAACACAAACACAGAGTAGCTGGAGGAAATAATCTATTTCCTTTAAATTTCATACCAAATCTCCAAAGTGTCAACCACTTAGTCTGTTTTTTGGGCTCTTTTGGAAGCAGGAAGAGGAAGGAAATAGAAAAGCAAAGGTCCAAGTATGGATAGCAATGTACAGGGAGAAGCAAAACAGCATTTTTCTTTGGGATTGGATGTCTAGCAATGAGAAGTAAAAAATCTGTACATCTCCAGAATAGTTTCTGGATACATGCCAAGGAAAATCAAGGGAATATGTAGGGAAAAAGTCTTTTCTTCCTCTCAATTTTGGGCAGTAGAGGGCACATTTTCTTCTATACACTAAGAAGTGGAGTTGCCTATTTTGTTATCCAGTGCTTTCCTACGTGCATCCTCTAGTTTATAAAACAAACGTTTAGAAGAGTAAACCAGAAATATACAGAGAAGCACATCTTACAACAGCAGAGACCTGATAGCACAGCACCAAGCTATTAAGATCTGCCTTCTCCTGTGGGTGATCCTCCTCACAGTCAGGACTGCAACTACAGCTCAAACAAGAACTTCTGGCTGTAAATGATGAGGCTGCAGAGCTCTAGTCAGATCCTAGAGCTCAGGGCCAAATTCTGTCTGTCCCACATCATGGGTTACAACAGCTGAGGTGTCAATGGTTTAAAAGAAATGCAGTGCTTCAGTAATTTCACAGAAAAGTACAGTCCATCTCCTTATGGTACATACTCATTTAGCAAAGAGAATACGTTGCTTTCCTCTATATTCTATTCCGGATGTGTTCATCTAGAGCACCTTTACTTGACATGCGACTGACATCAGTTTTGTTCAGATGAACACTCAGAAAGCTGAATGCTGCCATGACTGAATGTGAGACCTGAAATCCACAACCTCAAGGTTAACTTGAGGCATGTGATCTGACTCAGGTAACTGAACTCATACAGAACAGACCGTGGCTGTAAAGCAGAACTGAATATTGTAGTTTTACCCAGCCAGCATGACCTAGCTGTAGCAGCGGAAAACAGAAGAAGACTTTATATATGATGAGCCATCCTTTACAAATCTACTTTACTATTGTGGAAAACATCTCTCACTGAAACCTACTTCTAGCAAAGGTTTATATTGTGCATGAAAACAATGGATTTGCACCAAATGTATTGTGTGAGAATGCTAGATGTTTTAACATGAATAGTACAAGTTAACTAGAAAAAAAAAATCAAGAACAAGCAAGCCTTCAGAGGCTGACAACTAATCAAATGATTTCCCTGTGCCATCACTGTTCCCACATGAAGCAGAAATATGCCTGTACTCTCCTTTCAGGAAAATTGTGGCTATGGATTTTCACTTTGTCTACTTATCATGACTTCAAGAAGCCAGCATAAATTAGATACTTGTACACTACACTGAGGATCTAAAACACCATGCAAGTATTTTTCAAAGCATATCTGTTAGGTCTCTTAAAACAGATATTTTGTAACTCCATTTAGAAACCACACTTTTTCAGTTTTTCATTTACTTGTTAAAGCTCTTGTCCTGCTCTAAGAAAAATCTCCTTAGAAGAGAACTTTAAAAAGGAATTAACATACTTTTTCCTTAATACCAATGTAAATCTAGGAGTCGGAAGATCTAGAACCAAAAAGTATTCTATTTTAAAATGCTTAATTACCATGTACTCATTTTCCCACATTCGACTGACTAGAAAAGGGGTTTGTTATACCTGAAGCTGAGTATAATCATTGCTATATTACAGAGAGATTACAGCAAAATCCTTGTTTCTCTCAAAGTTTGTGTATGAACAACCACCACCTCACTCCAAGTGTATAGATTTTGTTTAAAATTGATGAACTAAAGAAGACTATATTATTTAGTTTAAATCAAAATATACAAGAATATGCATGACAGTAAAGGATACAGAATTTAACACTCAATTACTCTGATGGTGTCCCTGTTACTGTCTGAACTTTTTATTCATGCTGAAAAATCCCAGAGTTTTACAGGTATTAAAATCTTTGCCACGCAATGGGGGAGCTATCACCATGGCTTGCAGTCCTGCTTCTGCCTCAACTATTACCTTGACTGGCCTCCATGTCTGTGTTATTGACATTATGACTGTTTTGTTGCAACAACAACTTCAAGAAGAAGAGATAAATCCAGAGTATTTAATGGGTACCTCTATTTCAAGAGCTTAGTATTGGCTTTGGAAGATGTCAGGAAGAGCTATTACAGTTTATTTGACTGAGAGACTTAAAAATAGAAGTTCTCTAAGTTTGATGCTGGAAGTATTCCAAGTCTACTTTGTCCCCACAAAAACAACTAAACACGTAATTCCTCATTAGATTAATGTTAATTCCTCCTAGTAATGAACTGTATTATAATGGAATATCTTCCCTTTTGTTCCTCTAAAAGAGTTTACTTAAGAGAAATGAAACTTGTTTCTAGAGAGAGAGGAAGAGAGAGATCGTGAAGCCAAAGGAAAAACAATGCATACTCCCAGAGAAGCAAATATTAATTACATCCCTAACAATGACATCATATTACTAACTGCACAACAGCTGTTCTCATCTGTAAATGTAAGACTTCTTCAGAAACAGTGTGGAAAAAAGCTCACTTGCTCCATCAGAGTCCCTCCAAAATGTGAGCCTGGCATTGAAATCACGAAAGCTGTACAGCCCCTACATTAATAGTGCAACAGCTTTTACTTATTTCTTTCATTTGCAGTCACGTGACTTTTAATGATTTTGATCACCAGGAGGACATTTCTGGTCAAAATGGGTGAGGGAATGAGCAAGTCCACAGACATGCCAACAATGATGACATAGACCATGGGTATGGGAGAACAAAATTCAAGTCTGTGCTCTGATTTAGACTAAAGATTTGATCTGCAGAATCGGACTAGAGTTCGATTTTGAAGGGTGCTGAAGATCCAGCATGGCATTTATCTCCACTAACTGTAGACATACAACACAGATATTTACACATGAGGCAGACAGCTAGAAACTCTTCTATAGTCACTTGAAAGGAACAGGTATTTCTGAGGTACAATATCATGATATCACTATAATAATACCATGAATTATGCTGACAGTAGAAACTATCCTGTCGCCTGTAATACTTTCTCCATTTTTTTTCTCTTTTTTTTTTTTTTTTTTTTTCTGATTAGCCATTTTCATTTCTTGGTAACAGTATTAAGGTATTTCTCCAAGTTCAGTGAGTTCATCTGTACTGGAGCCCAACTTCTATTCACTTTGTAGCTTTCCCAAGAATGCCTCTGCAGCTTCTGGCTCTTTACATTTCCTTGTGATGTTTCCTGCAGCAACAATCTAGCAGGCAACACAGTGCCCTGACTCACTGGACTTTTTTATTTTCTCATGTAGAAGCAGAAGGTGTTTTTTATTCTTTGTCATTTCTCTGCTATTAGATGTGGAATCTCTTAAGCTTCAACCTCTCTACACTATTGATTGCTCTCTGATTTGACTTCTCTGCTGCTATTTTATGAAACAAGGTCATTTTCAGAGAGATTAAAATCTTTGCAGTTAAGGAACTGGAATTGCTGTGGATTTTGGCACTGTGCATCCACAGACCCTTCCAGTTTCCTAATTTTAAAAATTACCTAAATTTAACATAGTTTATAGTATTTTTATATAAAAAATAGATAGCTGAGATTCCAGATATTTCTCCCTCATTCCTTGCCATAAATTCAAAGTTTAATCAACAAAAGATCTATGGATTCCTAATTTTATTTTTTATTGTCATTTTTATGGGGTGTTTTATATCACTATTATTTTATCTTCTCGTGAAATTTTAAACTCAATTAACATTACTCCTGAAGTAATGCCAGTCAGACCAGTCTTTCAGTTTATCATAGAGACATAAGAGAAGTTAGATATCACTTATAAATCTGCAAGAAATTTAGTACTAGCTTCTCCCACTTCTACCCAAGTGTTCATGATAGGTGATGTTTCATTCGTTTTTTCTCCTTATCTAGTTCTTTGGCCTCCCTTGATGCTGATAGTCAAAGCTTTTATATCAGCTTAAAATCTATTTTTGCCTACTTATAGACCATCCCTTCAAACTGATTCTCTCATATTGCCTCATTTCTCTGTGAAGGAAAATTCCTCTTCTCACATCTCCATCCTCATCACTACAAACCTATAAAAGCACATGTCCCATACAGACAAATATGGTGGCTGTCTTGACCAAGCGAGAGATTTTCCAAGAGGAGTTGAGGAAGACAGGAGCAGTGATTGCTGTGACTCAGCAGACGTGTCAAACAACATTATACATACATGCTGGAGGACCTACAGCAATCCACAGTTTGCAGTAATTCTACATTTTATGGCAAGGCCAGAGGCGAAGTCTGTGTGGGCAGCACAATTGCTGCTGCTCTGTGTTGTGGATGGTAGTTCATGATATGTCCTTACCAGTTCTACTATGACTTTTCTTTGTCTTCCTTCTCTTTCTTTTTTGAATACTCAGGAGAAATTACAGATGTAGAAATTTAAATCTAAATAGTATTAAGGTCAAATGTTTAAGTCTTCCACATTTATATATATAATATAAATATAAAATATTATATATATATAAATATACTATATACTAATATAGTAATATTAATAATAAATAATATAATATATATATATATAATATATTATATTATAAATATAAATATAAAATATTGTGTTGACAGCATAATGTGAAAAGGGAAAACTACAGATGAATTGCAGTTCTTGTTTCAGGTTTTCAGTTCTGTTCTGCTTTGGTAAATATATAAACATTTTTGTTGTTGAATGAATTTCATCCATTGTACAGGCTGTCGAGTTGAAATCATTTTCTGGGCTTAACTCTTCTCCATTTCTGTTGCCTGACATTTTAAACTCAAAGGACTCTGCCTGGATTTATCATAGGGATGGCTGACATTTCTGTGCTGAAATGGTATTAACCATCCTGGAGGTAAATGAGCATCAAGCCCCAAATGTAAGTGTGCCTGTGAGCTTATGATGGATTCTCTGGTGGCCTATGGAAGTAGAACCATTTTCTTCAAATTGGTTCATGCTTTCAATATTCTAACAGATTATTGCCATTCATTGGAAATCGTAACTGAACCCAAATTAAAGACTTCTGAGGAGCCTTCCTTACTGTTTTAATTGGCTGAAAGTACATACACTTTAAAAACACTAAAAAAATAGTGTCAATTTAATGAGATTCAGATGCAAACAACTGGAAGGCAGCTGTGGAGGCTAGAGCTTGTACATCAAACCTGTCACTGTCAAACAAATTGAGAAAAGCATAGGAAAATAACATGCCCAAAACTAAAATATTCCCGGGGTTCTAGTGAGAATAAAAAGCATCACAAAATCTGTTGCAAAACTATCGTGGTACAAGAAACAAGGCAATCATACACATAAAACCAAAAACTGGAACATATATAATTCTTTAGAAGTACAGGACTATCAGCTGCACAGATCTGTTCTACCTGATCTCTTAATTCATAGAATCAAATGGCCCCAGATGGTCTGACCTCTGAGTCTCCATGCCATAAACAGTGATCTTCTGAGTAGAAATCACGTTTTTTCAGTTTCATAGAGATGTATACCATAAGAAAAAGTAGCTTGGCCACTTCCACTGTGGGTCCCTGAAGCCGAATGCCCGCTTCAGCTTCACACAGGTGTTCGCAACCGTTAGGGACTCATCGGTCTGTCCATCTACCCCGGTGCACACCAATGTGGTGGAAGGTAAAAAGGGACGTTTATTAAATCGTGACAGGAGTTTATATAGCCTTGTACAACTTCGTCTACGACCCTCTTAACTTGCGTAAGCACTTAGTAAGCACTTGGTAAGCACTTGCATCACTACTTTCTTATCTGGTTGCTACTAGCAATTGCTCAAGGGTGAAGTCTTTCTATGCTTACGTCTACATATCCCCCTCTCTATGCTCAAGCGTAACTACCATGTCCTGAGAGGACCCTAACCGCGTACAACCGAAATCCCCGCATTACGCCTATACATGCCATTGTCCTCTCAGTTAAGCCTTGCCCCGTTACATCCCGATTCGCAAAAGAATCCCGCACTACCCTTATACCGTCTTGTTTTCTGCCTGTCTACAAGCTTTTTGCATTTTCTTGTATTCTACGTGATAATTAATAGTGCGATCAATCATTCGCTGTGTACAACCTAGCATAATTTGCAACAAGCAAGGCACACAAACCAGCAAAAGCAGGATGACTACAAGTCCCATAAGCAAACCCTTAAGCAGATGTATACCCCAGTCCCCTATGCCTCCGAACAGTCCACGCAGCCAATCTCCAATCGGGTCCTTTTCCACGCTGATCTTGTTAACGTGTTCCTTCATAAACTGGAGCTTCTTGTGTATGGATTCACTGTGGACGTCGAAGGGGTTCCAATACCCGTCCCACTATCAGCTGGCAAATAGTGGGGGAACACGCCATCCCTTGAGGCAGGACCTTCCATTGGAATCTGCGCGCAGGAGCCTGGTTATTAACAGAAAGAAGGGTGAACGCAAAAGCTTCACGGTCCTGCTCCGCAAGGGGAATAGAAAAGAAGCAATCCTTGAGGTCCAGTACCATCAGGGGCCAGCCTCGCGGGAGCGCCGAAAGAACTGGTGCCCCTTGTTGGACTGCCCCGAAAGGAACTAATTTAGCATTAACAGCACGCAAGTCATGCAGCAGGCGATAGGATCCGGAAGCTTTCCAGATCACAAAGACAGGTGTATTCCAGCAGCTAAGCGAAGGTTCTATGTGCCCTAATTGTAATTCCTTTTCAACTAATTGGATTAGCGCTACATGTTTAATTTCGGGAAGGGGCCACTAATCAATCCACACAGGGGTGTGGTCTGGTTTCCACTTCAGTGGGATAGCTAGATGTAGCGCTACAGTAAGAACAGTGGCCCTTTTTATAAATTTGTCAGCCGGAGCCCTAGGCCCTGCAAACAATCTCTCCCTAGGATGCTTCCTTTAACCAGGGCTACCACTGGGAAAATAATCAGAGGTCGCTCCAAAGAACCATCTCGATCCCATACTCCCATCTCTATCTCTGTTGACTACCGCCATAACTAGAGGTTGGATGGCTGACGACATAGCCGCAGCTATTCCCTGGTCCGTGAGTGGAGTAACCTTCTGCCTGTCTAGAACATATTTAATTATCTCTCCCGGTGTCGTTAATGTGGAGGGTGCTGCTCGTATAAGCTGTTGGACATCTGGTTGTGACTTCTGTCTAAAGCAATCAATGATCACGGGGGCTCGTGCCGAGGATGGAAGGTCCGACCCTTCAACCGCCTTGATGAGGCGATTGGCAAAATCCACAAAGGACTCCGACGGTCCCTGTGTGATGTCCGCCCAAGGGTCTGTAGGCTCCGCTAACCGGGCAACTTCCCTAAACGCCTGGAGAGCCGACGCCGTGATAGCAACCAACTCCCCCGGTCTCAAAAGCACGGCCTGGCCCTCTGGGTTCCCAGCCATTCCGTCGGCCAGGCCCTTTAAGCGATCTAAATTAGTTCGCTCCCCTCGTCCCTGACCATTCGCAGGATGTCGAGGGTCTCGAGTAGCCGCCGCTATAACCGTGTATAGCTGGACATCCCAAGCGTCCGACCACAGGGCATATTGGGCGGGGGCTAGTATGACCCTCATAAGATTCGTGACGTCATGCGGCAGCAGCGAGGAAGACATTAGAGCTTCCACTTCTGCCATAGTAACTGGAGATCGTAAACCTTTGGTCCTGACTGTGTCGGCCAATCGCGTAATCTGTTTCGGCTCCAAAGGAGTCCAAGCCGGTCCCTCTGTTTTTATCACTACGGGCATGGCCACCACGGACGGGGCCGCCGTTGCGAGCTCCTCCCTAATCCTCGCCCAATCAGTAAGGGCCGAGCTATGGCAACCACGCCCCTGTTCCATCCCCCATGGAGAAGGGGGGGCAGAGGGGGGGGCAGGAGCAGCGATTTGCTGTTCCACCCTGACGGACCCCTCCTTTCCCCCGCCCATTCCCTGTTGATCTACCGCCCCTTTAACGTCACCCCCTCCCCACGCGGCGAGAGAAGGATAGAGGGAAAAGCCACACCCATAAGCTGGCGGGGGGGCCGCCGGCGGAGGAGCCGCTGGCGGGGGAGAAGCTGCAGCCGAGAGATAAGGCTCGAGCTGTTCTTTGTCTCGAATCGGCGGTTCGTGTGCGGCCCCTGTCTCCGTCGGCGCAGTCGTTTTCTCCTTCTCCTCTTCGACCTGGGGCTCGGTAGTCGGTTTTCCTGTGGGAGAGACCTTTCCTCCCCCCAGACCCAACCAAAACTTAGCCTGTTCAGATATAATCTGCTCCTCTCGCGCTGCCTTCAGCGCTCCCAAGACCAACCCCGAGGTTTTCAACTCCCCTGACTTCCCGAGTACCATCGTCCGCTGGGAAAGTGCTGCGGTGATGGAATCCCAGGACCCCGGGGAATACAAATCGGAGGGGGATGGAAGCAGTCCCTCCTTTTGTAAAAGGGACAGCATTGCCCCTATGTCCTTCTTAGAAGGTACAGTCTTCCCGCAGTAGGTCTTACACGCGGACGAAATCACCTTTATGACGGCATCCATGTTCACTCCGCCCCGCAGACTGAACTCGAACTCCCACCGGGCTCCTCTTCCGATGGGTTCCTGGGTCCTCGGCAGGTTAAGCAGGCTCCCGGCCGTAGAGCCCCCTCCGACGCTACCCAGCTTCCACTCTCCTAAGCCGCAGCCCCCTCTTCTAGGGTCATCGTCTCCTTCCCCAAGGGAGACGGATGAGAGCAGGATCGCCACGCCGCCTGTGGCCGACCACTATTCCCTAACGATCACGTCGGGGTCACCATATGAAGCCGAATGCCCGCTTCAGCTTCACACAGGTGTTCGCAACCGTTAGGGACTCATCGGTCTGTCCATCTACCCCGGTGCACACCAATGTGGTGGAAGGTAAAAAGGACGTTTATTAAATCGTGACAGGAGTTTATATAGCCTTGTACAACTTCGTCTACGACCCTCTTAACTTGCGTAAGCACTTAGTAAGCACTTGGTAAGCACTTGCATCACTACTTTCTTATCTGGTTGCTACTAGCAATTGCTCAAGGGTGAAGTCTTTCTATGCTTACGTCTACAGTCCCTTATTAAAATTTTATTTTTGTCCTGAAAAACTCTTAACAGCACTGTCCATTAATGCCATAAGTTTTTCTGAGTAGTTTTCAGGGTTTGTGTAACATCTTTTCTAATGAGTACAAACACAGTCACAATCTACCTCATCTCAGAATGAACTTCTTGCTACTCCTTCTCTAATCACTATTTAATACCTTTTAATAGATGCTAGATCATAGTTAAATAATACTTATCCAATTCGTGACTGTTGGACAGAATGTACTAAAAAGCTTCTGTCCTCAAAGAAAAAACTCCACATAGTTAGATAGGAATAAATAAAGATAGGTGGAATAACAGTTGAAAAGATAGATGTGCCATTGATCTCAGGAAAGGGACCACAGCATGTTCATTTATTTCCTTTTTGATCATAATATAGCTGACATGTTTCCACATATGCCTGCAGATATATGATGCTTATGTGGGCTTCTACAAACTCTCGTATTATCACCCAAAAGAATACATAGACAGTAAAAAACATGCAGTAGTTCAGCAACAGTTTAGGAGGCCAAAGAATACAGGAACAGCAATGCAGGACACCCACCCAAAACCTTTTTAAACCAGGTGGAGAAGTTCATTCAGAGCCTCTTCTGGCTTCAGGATGTTGCAGAACTGATGTGAGGTGCAAACCTCCCCTAACAAGGCTGTGAGGCGGAGAAGATGTTAAGTCATCATAGGACAGCCTCTGGAGTGCCTGGCAAAATATCTGGCAAAATATCACCAGTTCTGAAGCCAACCATAACAAGAGCCTCAGCTTGTATGGCTGCTTCTGGTACTGTGGCAGACCGGGGCTGGCAAGGAAGTTGTTGCCTTCTTCAGTGCCTTTGCCAAGGTTTTTTTGTTTTTGTTTTTGTTTTTTCCTGATTGGATTAGAGGCTTTTAGCCTTCATTTTACACCACTGCCAGCTTTTCATCCAGCACAGAGGAACTGAAGGGGAAGTTTGAGTTTCAACAGCAAGGAAAAAGGAGCACCTGCATGAGTTAGGAATGGGCAAGTACACCAAGCCTGGACAGCAGGACCTGAAGTGGTATGACTTGATTTTCCTATAAAGGGTTTCTATTATTTCCCTTTTCCATATAAGGACAGAAAGAATTTAATTTGAGGACTTTTTAATATTCTCATTTTTAGCCAAATCCTAATGTCCTTAAAGAGGAGCTGCTTTCTCAGCTACATCATGTTTATGTTAGCTTAAAGCTTTCATGGTTTCAGGGGAGCTAATCTCAGTTTACTTAAAAAGCCATAAATCACAGACAGTATGGAAAATCTATGGCTCCAAGTCAGGATAATGGGAACGTGACCTGAGCAAAGGCCAAGTACAGTGGCCATCAGTGTGAAGTGAAAAAAGAACCTTCATCTTTAGAAATAGTTGCCAAAAGCCTACGCCTTTTTCCTTCACAGTCTTTGACCTCACCAGAGTGCCTTAATTTATGTTTCTGTCCATTTCCACTCTGCTGCTAATTTTAACCTTCCTTTCCATGTCACCCTGTATATGAAATTACTGTATGATCTCTCTCCTTTGCCTCACCCCTCTTCACCACTCCACTTCCTCCCAACCTTTATATCCTAGAAAGAGATATCCTACGGGAGATCCAAGTTTTTTCATATGGTCACATTTTGAAAAGCTGTTTGGAAGGAGTGTTTTGGTGGTTATTCTCTCCCCAAGAGGATGCTATAAGAGCGCTGTCTTGATGTTGGATAATGATTGACACATTCTTGCAGAAGAAGGTGATCTTTAAACATAACATGGAAAGAATTACAGATGGAAGATTGTAGTCATAAAGTTTTAAAAATGAAGCTGCAACTGGATAGCCTGACTGAATGAATTGCTGAAAAGTTTCTATACCTGTTTCAATTTTGGTAAAGTAGAATAGTTTCAAAGAGCTTGATATTGAAGATTTTGAACTTATACAACACAAGCCCACAAAACCTCTGTCCTCGGAATGAAGTGTGATTTGCTGAAATGTCACAATTTTCTGTCACAGGAGAAGAACATTTTCACAAATCAGAGAATTTTCAGGCTTTTTTCAGCTATAATTGGAGATTAAGCAATAAAATATAGTTTTGATTAGAAAATAACTTATTCTAGAAGACTAGTGAGCAGTTCTACTATTAGTATTTTGTTACTGAAGAACTAAGCTGTGGTTATGCCTCAACAGACTCTGGAAATTTTCAGCACAAATTATGCCAGAAATATCACATGGAGGGAAATCATTCAATCTGCTTATATCTCCACCTTCTATTGAGAGCTATTACAAGGTTCTTATTGAGTAATATTATAGAGACACCTACTTGCACTGCTGTACTCAGGGGTTTGTCAATGCTTCCATTATAAAATTCTCCTTTTAGGGGTTCACGTGACTATAAAATTTTGCTGTGGACTGAAAACTGGCACAAGATCATAGTAAACAAGCATGTTTCTTCCCATAATTAACTTTTTTTTTCAAATTTGATCACTGGAAAAAATACAGACTAGAAAAAATAAAAATCATTTTAAAACATACAATCTGTATACATTTTAGTTGCTTTTATTCATATTACTGTCGGAAGGAAGGAAGGAAGGAAGGAAGGAAGGAAGGAAGGAAGGAAGGA